>JAIPRL010000246.1:108166-168807 GCA_025469235.1 Pemphigus obesinymphae | reverse complement strand
AAATAATATAATGTAAATTTATAAAATAAAATATCTTATATATGGTTTTTGGTTTATGACGTTAATTTCGCCCCCCCTGAGTTTTCTTAGATGGACGCCCTTGTCGTGTTATCTGCAAATAGATTTGTTTTGATATTGGAAGAATACGGCATATGGTTAACGTAGATTGTGAATAGGAGAGGGGATGGGCATGAGCATTGCAGGACGCTTGCTGACATTTGACGAAGAGTCGACAATGAGTTTTCTGATCGGACGCTGAAGAGCCTTTTGGTCAGAAATGATCTCAGTAGTTTTATTAGCTGTGGAGAGACGTTTCATTGTACTAGTTTAAATAGGTGCCACACTTTATCAAACTTTTTCTCGAAGTCGAGGAAAACGGCCGGAGTACTAGTTTATCTATGAAACCCGGGAGTGGGAGTGATGTTGAATGGCCCTATCTGAACGCAAATTGTTCAGGTCTGATGGTATGGTTTAGAAATTTCTTTAATCAATTTATTATAAGGATTTTGAATACATTTGAGATTGAGTTTAGAAGGGTTGGATACATGATCATAATATTGGTATATGATTAGTCGGGATTTGTTTAGTATAATGATATATATTTTTAAGTTATTTGTAAGTTGAAGAAGTTTGGAATTCTTTTTGCCGATACTTTAATAATTCCAGTACAAAACTTTTAAGGAGTTAGACATCTTGGATATTATTTTACGAGAGAAAAAAAACGGCATTTAATGAAGAGTCCAATCCCGAACTTTACATTTTCTTTTACTACGTGTAGATTCCGAGCAAAGCGAAAAATGTATCAGTTTTACAATGGTATGTGTGTATATTTTCGTATTCGTAACATGTCTGTATTTACTATCCACTATCCAAAAATACTAGTAAAAGGAGTGTTCCAATCATTGTATTGTTTACTCATTTCCCGGTAGAAAATTAGATGTAGTTGTTACTTATTAAGTGGTAATTTTTCGATTTTCCCAATAGTGTTTTAAAGTGTATGGAAAAACTACCATAAAACTAAGTATAAAAACGGTAAAAAAAAAATTTCGTCCCAAATCCCCTATGGTAGACTACCGTATGGTTATTTCTTCGTAATTCTGTAAAACAATTTACAATTATTTTTCGAAAATATTTTCTCAATTTTAGGCTATTTATAGCACTTCTCAATTTTGAAATATTTGAATCATAAAAGTGTTAATTTTAGATTTTAATAACCTAAACTTTTAATACAAGATTAAATATTATAATAATATTATTAATAATATTTAATTATATCCGTACACTCTGACTATATTAAAAAAATCTTGAAAATTCATAGGCCACGCGAACATATTGCCGAGCGTTGTCTCAGCCTGAAAAAATACGTATACATTATTTGATTAACGTTTGCTGCTCAAGGATTCATAACTATTTAAATTTATTTATTTAATTTTTTCAGATTTTTATAATTTTTTTTTTTTTTTTTGATAACAAGTTTATACCGAATACGAGTATTTTAGTAGATACCATATTATCGTGATAAATTATAGAAATTGTATTTAATTATATAATAAATAATTATATTTGTAATTATAAAATTAAAATTTTAAATTATTTTAGGTGTTAGACCTGGAAATTGAATAAACAATTAACCGTACGTCCGTAGGTACGTTATATTCTATATATATATATATATAAATTTTAAGTACCTATACTCAGTTTATTCTTACACTGGATATCAGGAATGTTAATTATTAAAATATACTGAACATATAATTAATAGTAATAGATAATAAATACATATTGTATAGCTAGCTTCGATCAAAATAGATTTATAGAAAGAAATGATTTATCATTAAGTGTTTCCACCTTCTACTTACCGGTTTTTTAAATTTTAATACTATTAAAGCAACTCACCACTTCACTAAATACACTATTGATAATAATAAGGATATACACTAATACAGTACGTATAGTCTTCCCCACTCTTGCAGACCACGCCAGTGTTACAAACTGAAAAGGTGTCTAGTAGTGTCCGAGACAAATTTTTAAAATGTACCCTTTTTATTTAAAAACAAAATTAAAGGACTGTTTGATTTTAGTAATTAGGGACCTCTCGAGGTGGTGAAACATCCCCCCCCCACACACGCACTTTAGGAAATAAGTCGGCAATTAGTAGGTAATTAAGATTTGTATGGTGATTGGTAAACTAGTGAAAAATACTATGCTTATTTATGTTTTCAGAAAAGTAAAAGTCGATAAATTAATGTCAGTGGCTCTCCACCTCCTTTAAATATTTCTTCAGGACATTCTTGTTAATAATGAGTTATAATTTTACTGTACCTTATAGTATAGCATCTTTAAAAACACTAAACTGATTTCTTCAATTAATATCTCTATTCCTTATTTACAAAAAACCGTGAATAATTAGATAGGTAATTAGATTATTTTTGAAAATTTCCCGTTTGTTAAAATTGGAAAATTAAGTTAATAAATTATCGTTTGTTATTATGTTTTTATTGTTTTTTTTTTTATTGATTATTATTAATTATGTTCAAAAACAAGTAAGTTAGTTGTTAAAGATCCTAATTTATTATTTTTTTAAAGTCTTTGTCAGATTTAAAAAAATTAACAGTTTGTGTTATCCAGTGGCGTACACACGGGGGGATATGGAGGATAGCTCCCCCTTTGACAGTCTTTTTTTTCAATTTTGTACTTAATTGTATCAGGTACAGTTATTATAAAAAATATATTTGTTAACAATTATATTTTCTTTTGATGATAACCATAACATATATGTTGTTATCGTTATCATTGTTAATCTATAGATTCGAAGCAATTATATATATATATTTTAATATACCAACTTTCTTATCTTAACTAATGTGGAAATTGTGAGATAAAGATAACTTAGGTACAGTTATTTTATTATTATTATACAGTTAATTCATGGTTGAAATTAAACCTTAAATTTACTTTTATGAGGATAATATTCAATGAGTATTGTGATTTCCATTTTGCTTGCTAGTTATTTTTTCTTAATGATTTTCATTTCGTAATAGTAAGAGACTGTTAAACGTTCAGAATTGTTTAAAAAAAATTATTTAATATTTTAACCTTTTAGTGGGCATAGAAAAAGATGTCATTGATTGTAACAACATTTTCATTGTTACCTATTTTAAGCTTTAATATGTTGGGAAAAATATTAGAAAAATCATTTTTTAATATTACAATAGATCTTGATAACGGTCATTATAAGGTGTAGAAACAAGGTATGGAACCATATGGAACCACAGGAAACCAAATTTTTTTTTGTAATGGGAAATTATTTTCCTATGCTCGTTAAATGGTATTACAAATAAAATGTTAATAATTTTTTCATGTTTTATTTTATATTGTTGGGTTAGTGTAAACTGATTTATTAGATTCTGAACGGAGCGAGGAATGTATTGGTTTTAAAAATTTTAAATATATCTACTAGAAGAAGTGCTTCGACTATTACTACATTATCTAATATCTACATAATACCCGGTAGCAAATTGCATCTAGTTGATATTTTAATGAAGTAATTTAAGAAGTCAATTTTCTCAATAGTTTTTTAATGCGTCAGAAAAAACTACCGAAAACGGCAAAATATTACATAAATATGCGATTTAAAAAACGATTCTCTGTAATTTCTAAAATAATTGCCCAAATCTTGAAATTTTCAACAAATATGTAATGTTATACTGTACTAATATTAAAAAAATTCAAAAAATGTTGGAATATTTAAAATATTTAAATATTTTGAGGTATTTATTGCATAAAATTGGTAATTTTAGGATTTAGGAGAGGCATTTTTATTTTTATTTTTTTATTATACTCTTGAATTCTTATCAATTACTTATTTTATTTACCATATTTACATTATAAACATTTTTTAAATGAATTTTCCAATTTTAGGCTATATTTGTGTAAATTGTAGGGTTTGAGGTCAGAGGTAAAGCTACCAATAACTCAATATTTAAAAAATATATTCACTCCCCTCCTCCCCATTGAGAATTTCTGTATACGTATATGGTGTTAACAACTTTGAATATATCAACATCGACTACCAAGAAACTCAATAAATCAATAGGTAGTATTATCAAACATAATTAAGCATTATCAATCAATATCACTATATAGTACTTTAAAATACTATTAGGTAGGTACATCAAATGTAATAGTACAATAACTTCAAACCTACAACTATACTAACTAAATCTCCTTTCAGTCCATCCGGACATTCATCCTCAAATAGCTCAACACACTGACTGATATTTTATTTTATTTAAAAAGAGTTAATTATATAAAACTGTTTTGATATGTACTTCAGATTAAAGTTTGATTATTAAATATTTCTAGTATCTAATTATATTAATATTATTTGAACTTACCTCAAGATTACTAAAAATTTTCAGTGGGAGCTATACTAGTACGAAAATCGGTGTTTTTCGATCTCATTGTCTCACCGATTTCATTCATTATAAAGTCAAAAGTTTTTGAATTCATTTGAGTGAAATATTTAAATTTTAACTCATCTTCACGGAAATCAGCCAAAAAATTAAAAATTGTATGTTTTGTATTTATCTCGTGCATCTAAATTTTACGTATTTATTGTAATTTATTTCACTATTTAACGAAAATTGCCACAAAAGCGGTATAACAACATCTTCGTCAGAACTAATCTTGATGTCTGGTGTTAAAGCGAAAAATGTATCTCAAATTAATATCGTGTTTGTTTTGTTTTGTCAGTGTGAATGGAATTTGTTCCGAGTTGTTTGGAGTGAAATGTTCCGAACAGCTCGGAACAGTTTTGCTTTTTCAGTGTGTGCTGTGTTTATAATGTCTATATGTCGAAATGTGCATACACGGTGTTGCTCGAAATCTATATGAATCATCTAATCAATGCTCTTTAAACTATTGCTATAGGTAGATCCGATTTTTTTCTGTAAAATTCAGAACTCAAATCTCAAAGTTTTTATTTTCTTCCCCCTCCATACTTTGAATATTTTTATAATCGAATATTTTGCGCCCTTTCAACTCTTAGCCCGGGGCGTAAGTATCTTTCACCACCCCCCTTGCTACGGCTCTGACTATAGTACCTAGTCATCCACCCCATAAAACTTAGTTGCCCTACACAATATTATATAAAAAAAAAAAAAAACAAATGTATTGGGGATCTACCAATTAAAATTATAATAAGTAATGATGATGATTATATTGTTACAACAGTAAAACAGAAAGTTAATACTTGATACAACTGAATATTATATTTTATATCTCATCCTTTATGTATGCATATATTTATTTTTATTGTATTGTTTATATTATTATCAATTTTGTGAACTACAAGAGTATTTATATTATATATATACCTATAGATTATAATAGCTCTTTACACAAAAACTCCTACTCGACTAATTTTACCTTGAAATAAAAATAACACATAATTGGTAAACACTTGATAATTTGGACACCAGACGATAATCATAATGTTACCTGAAATTCATAACACATTTGTGTATCAACTATAAACTTTGATGATAATTAATTAACTTTAATAAAATCACCGATTGGCCGGACACTAATATTAATAATAATTTTAATGACCCGTTTGGGCACTAATAATATGTATTTACATTTAACACAGAATGTTTTATTTACTACACAATATTATATAGAATATATCTATCATACCAATAGTATAATATAGTATTAAAAATTATTCAAATTTAAAAAATGCAATTTTTGTAAAAACTTAATTTGGCCGAAATGAATTTAGAATAAACAAATTAGGAAAACCCACTCTGCTAGCGTGCTCTAAATTCCCGGTTTCTAAAGTGTTTTAAACAATAATCTAAAAATATAAAACAAAAAATATATATTTTTAATGAAACATATTTGAATTAAGTGCTTAATCACCGCCATGGTTAATATTTTTGGTAACCTTTCATATTTTTTGTGCTGAAATGAGTCAATTAATACCAAACGTGCTGTGATTTCGATTATTATCAGTATCCAAACGACTTATATCCAATTTATACTCGTCTACAAATTATTCCTCTCTTTCAGTGAACTAATACCTATGTATTAATATTAATACTAATATTTATCGCTTGTACGCGTAGTATTGGAATTTGGCAGTATTCGTATTGTAATTTGCAAGTTAAAAAAAAACCTGTTCCAATAACAAGTTCGTGTTTCGCTATAATAAACTCAATTATAAAGTTATAAAGTTATTTCTTATTGTAGCTTTAGGTTAATATAACCTAATTATTTTTAATTGCATACTAGTAAATAATTTAAATTTTCTGCTAGAACAAACCTAATGCCCAGGTGGCAGGTACAAATATTAGAAAAATAAAAATATAGGTTGTAAAATAGCCAACTAAAATTTATAATCTCCAATTTTACATCAGGTATTCCAACTGTATGACTACCTATAAGTAATATTTTTTACTAAACAAGATTTATTCAACTGTAGCTAACCTACTGGCTATACTGGTACTCACAATACCAATGTAAAGAGTTCTATCGTTATACGTTTATTATGATCTGGTCTTTGGATATGATGTAAAATTTAGGTTAGGTTAATGATAACTAATAAGTATAGTAATATAGGTTAGGTGTATCTGACAGTAGGAAATATATATCAAAATGACATTAGGTACCTACTCAAAGCAAAACATTTTGCGTCTAGATTGAAATTTTAATTTTAACACCTATTATCAATTTTGAAAAGGAAATTAATTTCTATATAATGTATTATATCTTGTAAAATATTGTATTACAAGGAAATTACAACTATTATTTAAAAAAAAAAAAATTTAAACTTAAAACTCTGTAAATATTTTATTAGACAAATAGACAATATATTGTAAACTTGGTAAGTACCTGTCATATTATATAGATATACCTATGACATTATCGTAAATATAGATACTCGTATTATTATTTTCGAGTATCCGTATTATTTTTTAAAAATTGCTAATATAAGTTTTTTAACTCTAATTTTAGTGTGTGCCCCATAATTTTTATTTCGCGTACTATAATGTTTGCTATATTGATCATTAGACTGTGATCATTATATTATATGCTACGCAAAATCTAGCTGTGTTGACTATTGGTGTGACTCCACATGATATAGTCGATAGGTACCCACTATACGTTAGTTCAGAACGTTCGGCTAGTCCGATTGACTTTTTGGAACTACTACATTAATTTTATATTTTTCATTTACAACTAATCAGCTTTGTCAATCGTAAAAATTGTACTTTGGCCTAAAAACAACAAATATCATAGAAAAGTTTTTCGCATTTGGGTCAAAGCCCGAAATTAAAATAATCAAATTGTAATATATAGATTCTAAAAGTTCTAAGTGAAGTATTTGGTTTAATTAATCGGTTCAGCTATGAAATGCGGTTGCAAAACCTAACAGAACCAATGTATTATCAATAATATTACATTTCTACTTTGAATATTTCTAACCATAACATATTTACCAACGAAACGTATAATATTTACAAATGGGTGGAGGGGATCCTTACACTATCATCATCAGTTGCTTCCTGCTAGTACCTACCCATAGTTGTATCTAGTCTATATGCCCAATCTTCTCTCCGCCAAAATTCATTCTCCTACACTTATCCAGTATTCGGAACATTCACTTGAAAATTTTTCACGTTCACGTTCAATTCATTAAAGCAATTTTTTAAGCTATAAAAACGAGATTTGTAAGCTTAATTATACAATACACAGTTTTTGCTTGACTTAATTGAAAAAAAAAAAACTGGATTTAGAACCCTCTTTCATTATAAGCCAGTGAAATGTTTAGTAGTGACTAGTACTGATAATTTTTTCAGTATTTACATCAAACAAAAAAATAATGTTATAGGTAGAAATATAGATCTGATGGAAACAAAAATTGAACCTTTTTCCGTTTTGGCAATAACGTTTTCAAAACAATAGTTGGTGGAATTGAAAATTTGTATTTTAGCGGAATCGACTTCCTTATATCGTCATTGTATACAGTAACCATTTAAGCATGTTATTTTATTATTACATCTACTCCCACTTGGGAATTGGGATCGTAGTGTATATATTCAGTGTTTTCCATTTTTTCCATAGCGCATTATTTGAAAGGTGTTTATCACCTTAAATTTCTTGAATATAGCATGCGATTTGCAGTTTAAAATTAAACAACTTTGAAACATTTGAAAAAAAAAGTAAAAATATAGTTTCATAATATATTGGTTATAGGTACTGTTATAGTTTTTAATGGCAGTTGTTCGGTAAAAAGTTATACTATCCTTTATCGACCTATGTATGTGTTATTTAATATGTTTTTTTTTCTTGCATTGGTATATATGTATTTTTTAAGTTTGCAAAACGAATATAAAATAGTTTTAATAATTTTTTTTGTATTATGTATTATGTTTGTTTGTATATTATTAAGCTATATAATTACGTCACTGCGGTTATACTAGTTTTACTAGCTACCTATATATACTAATAATAGTAATAACTATAATAAGCATAACAATTTTTATTTTTCGACTACTTCGCCAAGATTTTTTATTGCAATTTTTTTTCCCAAGGATTTAGAGGGTGAAAATTTAACATCCATCCTCCCACTTATTCCGAACTACTTAATGGTCAATTAAGTATTGGCCAGCGATATTGGTTCTCTGCAGCTACCACCACCGATCACAACGGTCATTTACTCGTCTAGCATTGTAATTGTATTTTCCTCCGAATATCAATCGATTTTCAGTCTCGATACAGCTCAGCGGTATTTTTGTACGCACAATATATATCTACTTATATTTGAGAGAATTCAACGACGAAATTCTGTTTTATATACGTACCTATATTACGATTTACCACATTATTGCATGTCGACCGAAACTAATGCGCTTCGATTATACCTATATATTTTTTAAACATTACAAACACTTATAGTTTTATAATATATATTTACGACACCGTATAAAAATATGTTTCGTAAATATGTTTACTTATTTATTTGCGTATTTCGTTATAGTTGCCAAGATCAAAATTAAAGCAGTTTTATGTTTATCCGTGGAGTATTAGCCCAATTGTCCAAAACTAGTAGGTAATTTTATGAAAAACAACGCGATTAATAAATTAAAAACCACTCGCATTATAGGTATCTGTATTTAATAAGATTAAGTTATGAAATGGTAAAAAAAAAAATATAAATAAAGTATAGTAATTTTCTTAATATACTTTATTCACTACTTACAATCTAAAATATTTAAAGTTTAAAATTTGACTAAAAATTTAAAAACTATGCAGTATAGGTACCTGCAGTACCTATTGTTTTCGTGCTATTTTATAGCTACTATTTATTTAATATCTAATAATATTTAAATTTTCAGTATATCTATACTTATAATATAGGTATATAGTAATATAGCGTAAATCATGAAAATTAATATATAATTAAGTACGTACCTACCTATAGTTAAATATATTTTTATTTTTTTCTGTAACTATCAGGCTGTTATTTTTACACAACAATTTTTTAATTTTAAACTAAATCAAAACATTTGTTTGTTAAAATATCTTTCACATTAAATCTCACATCGAAAGAACATAATATAATATTATTGTTATACGTACCTACTGGGTTTACACTCATTGGTCATTATCCAAAAGTGATATAATTATTATTTCAAATAATTACCTAAAAAATTATTATTAAATTTAACTATAATTTAATGTATATAATATAAAGAACACACACGGACTAAAATATAGGTATATTACGTGAAATGTAATAGTCTTCATTGACCGAATTATAAAGTTGGGATAATACTCATATGCCATATGGCTATATTGGCTATATTGACTGTGTTATGTGATCATATCTAATAATAGGCACCTACTTTTTAAACTAAAATATTATTCAGCGTAACTACAAGGTTGCATATAAATGCTGAACAGTGTACATATGTTACATAATTCATTTGATTAATGCATAATTAAAAATTAATATTACAGTAATTTACAGTACAATAACTATTTATGGGTCTATATTATGTTAAGAAATCTTTCAGACTTCACAAAATAAATGTTTAGAAAAATAAAGGTATTGTTTTATTTTAAATATATATTATATATACAAATGCGTTAAACGTTAAACATTATTATTGCATCCAAAGCTGTATTCGAAAAAGGGTTCAGGGACTCAGGACCATTTGCGATATTTTTTCATAAAAAGAGTAAAAGAGTAAGATTTAACAATAAATTAAATAAAATAACATTGGATGTTTTAAATGTTAATTTGAACCTTTTCCAAATTATGAAAATTATTTTACGGCCTTAATTGCATCGAATAATACTGCAATTATTTTTAAACTATCACGATCCAGGCGTACCTAAATAATCTTTAAGATTTGTTTTTTCCTCCAAATTTGAAACGTCATGAGAACCTGATATGATTGATAATAATATATATAATAATAGTTTTAATACTATAGAAATTGCTGTATTATATGGTATTAACTATTATTTTATATTTTCTCAATATTTTTGTTTATGGATATTCATTTTTCATTTAATTTTAAGTAATTATAATAAGACTACATTTTACGAAACAATATAATTTTTCAAATTTTTCATCTCATAGACTTAATTTTTTCTATAGAAATTCATATACTTACTTAACACTTTTAACTTTATATACTCGTACTTACGATAGAAAATTTTTTTTAATTTTAATCAAAAACATAATAAATCATCTCGGTGGATCATCTGACAAGGATGTTACAGGGTTAATTAGCTATAAATTATATGGTAAATTATATTTTGCAAAATGTCTTCGATAGATATTTCTAATAAAATTTGGCAACATGTTTCAACTGTAAAGTTTCTATAGGTAATATCTATAATAATTTCGATCGAACAGTAACAACTAACAAGTATATAGGTAACAGCTATAATCTATACCTACATTAAAGTCGTATTTCGTTTACCAACATGTATCCCATTATTTCACTGCAGTCATCATTTATCAACTTAAATATTTTATCCATAAATGGTCTTATAAGAATAAAAACGAAGGTTATTATTTTAATTTGTCTTAATATTGTGGACAAAATATATTATAGACTGTACCTATTGTATACAACCGTTTTTTAGACTAATGATATTTCAATTGTAAAATCCATAAAACTACAGTCAAAACTTCGGTAATGACTAATTTATCGGATGAACTATAGGTAGTTCAATAAAACATTCATAAATTCATATCGACCATTTGTATCAATTGCGACATGAAAATATGTGTAACCTACATACGAATGTTTTTGAAACATTTTTGGAACGATCTGTTCACTGTTATTTTTAATGTCGTATGCACGACAAAATGTTTTACGTGGACATTCATAATTAGTATAATTAAAATGTTATTGTTGTTTAAAATATTTTAAATGTCAATAAGAAAATTCAGATACTATTAGAAAAAATGTAAATTTAAATAGAAAATAAATAAATCAAAACATTTTGTTTACAACACTATTATGAATTACGGGTTTTTATACATACATTTAGGTATATAATCTATACATTTAATATTAATTGCTCCATTTAAGTGTACTATACTAAATATTACGAAAAATATGATATTATATAATATAATATAATATAATATGAATAGTAAAATAAATAAATAAACGAAACAATTTATTTTTAATATTGTAATATTCTCCATATATAATAGATAATGTAAAATGGAATCACATCGCAGGATCATAAACTATATTATTTGCTATACAATAATTATAGACGGCAATAAATAGCTATGTCCAACAAATGAATAATATTGTTATTTTTTTAAGAAAAAATAAATTATCGTAAGTATAGTAATAAATAGCTACTAATAATAGTATAATTAATAATAATATCGCTATATATGAGACATAATACACAATGTGTTCATACTATTTATACGCATATATTATGTATACTACATAATGAATAACTAATTTAATTCGTTTTTTATTTTAATATTTAAACGATAAAAATGTGAGAATGCACAATTTGAAACGTGTATACAACAAACCTGATAGTGGTCAAACTACTATTGTACAGTGACGTCGCAGTATAACGTGAAAATTTTAATTTTTTTTTTACAAAACATGCATATGTTTTGGAAAAAATTTACATGACGTATAGTCAAAAATTAAGACGATAATAATAAAACGTTTAAAAAAACATAAACACATGTATTACAACCGGCTTATAACATTGATGTAAAATGCAGTTTTTGACCTCTATGTACAACTAGTTATTATACCTAATCGTTGCTCAAAACTTACAATACCTATAAACTAATACATATAATTACAATGTTAAAACAAATTATATTAATTTCAAAAAAGTGTTATAAAAGTAAACAATTTGATATTTTTGGCTTCTGAGGCAAGTAAGCAATGTATTAGTTTTACAACGGTGCTTTTTTTTTTGTTAATAAAAATTTATCGAGTACCTAGTAAAAGTGCTCGAAAAATTTAATAAATTATTTAACTCTTCGAAGCCTGTAGAATGAAAATTGGACATATATGGTACTTAATGATATTTTTAGAACTTCCCAGTATTTTTCCAAATAATTATCAAAAATTACAAAAAAAATGTACCAACTATACGACCACATGTGGACATTTTAAATAAAAACTTGATTTGATTCTCTGACAGAAATAAAACTTTTAGTACTATACCTATACACTTACTTTAAAATATATACATTTTAAATAATCCACTATAAATATTTAAAACTTTAACAATTATTTATTTTAATATACCTATTATGGATACAGTATAATTTTCAAACATACACTATACTTATAGAATTTAAAAAACATCGAAGATTTGTTGTTTTCCCCGTATTTATTTAATACAGTTTGAAATGTTTATTTCGAAGACCTGCTATAACATTTAGTACAAGACTACAAGAGTTTAACATATCATATTACATATATAATATTATACATTATACTATAATGTACTATATATTTTATACTATACATTTAAAATAAACATGAATTAGGGATGATATATTTCAGTGTGACCGACGAAATCCTCATTTAAAAAACACGAAAACTTCAAAAAACCAAAATATATAAGAGACATTGAGAGTTATTCAGTTCATTTAGAATATTCGTGGAATTTAGTCTTTATAAATTCTGAGCAAAATAAAAATATTTTTTAATATTTAAAAAAGTGTTGATGTTTTATTACTTTTATTTCTTTTAGGTACGCCAAATAAGGAAATAATGAAAGTTATTTAAGAGGATGCTATACACCCATTTTACGGTATTAAAATACGTTCACGCTCTATAACTACAACTTCTCTCTTAGTAATCTAAATTAGTCTAAATTTATACAAAATATGAAAGATGAATATTTACTGTGCTGTTTTTTAATTACAATTTTTTTTCTATGTTTTTTTTTCATTTTTAAAGTTTTAAAATTCATGAATAATTGACCATTGAAACTTTCTGAGAAGTTTATGAATAATTGATCTTCTGCAGAAGTTTGTGTACCATATGTGGCGCTGATGTCAAATTCTGTGGTATTTATAAATATACAAAATATTTTTTTAAATCTTATTAAAATGGATTAAGCGAATAGAATATGTAAAATACTAAACACTGAGGCAAACGAAGTTGCGTAAGATTGCTATGTTTTACCTATACAGAAAAGTTTCTATAAAGAATAAAAAAATATTTAAAACAAAACAATCTTATCCGGACAGCGCCGGATAATTTAGCTAGTATATATATATTATTATAATTATATGTTTAATGTATGTATTTTTTTCTTTATTAAATTTAATTGAATTCGCATATTGTTATGTATATCATCAGTATAGAAGTGAAAATATATCTTATATTGTGACGGTTAGTCGAAAACTGTAACAATAATAATTATGTCGTCTCAATTTATTGTTTATTGAAAATCATTTTTAGTATAGGTATACAATTATTATTACTTTAAAATTTAAAATAATAACACTATGTTAATTTGCATCAAGAAGAGTGAAGTGACTAGTGTCTAACGCCAAATAGTATATCCTGTTCGTATAAATTTTACACTGAGCGATAAAATATATTAGTAAAAACTAAAAATTATAACTTGGCAATAACTACCTATACAAAATATTCCAAATTTTTTCATTTTTCTTGCAAATTAAATGATTTTGAAATAACGTTTAGTTGAAATCAATCGATTAAATAGCTAGCAATATTTCGATCAGAAATTTAGACAAATTTTGATATAGTACTTTGAAAACATTAAATGTCTAAACACCAAATCTACATCACTTTGTTCATTTTGATGAGATCTATCAAAAAAAGTATTACATTAAGGAGGTACACATCAAACTATAAATTTACTGATTTGGTAGGTACGCCCGAAGAATCACTTAATGGAAATAAATTAAAAATTAGACTTGTACTTTTAAAATTGTTTTAAACATATATTTAGGTAACACTGGACATTACGATTAAATTGCTGTTGGATGGATTATGATTGAACTTTTATTTTTGGAAAAATATCATTTTAAATGCAAATTTATATGTTACTATCTCGATTCGACAAGAAAGTAAAAATATTCGTATAGATACTTAGTCTGTGTCCATTTGGTATTTACTTTTGACTCATATCTTAATAATTTAAGCTATATAACACTTGACACGAGCATATTTAAAAAATATACCAAACCTGCAAACGAATAAATATCGAGATGAGGACTTTTATTTTAAAAAGATAAATAAACCAAAGTAACAATATGATAATAACATACATCGTTACACAAACATGTATGTACAAAGGTTAACGTTATATTAAAAATTATCTGGAAGACTGCGCGTTATATATATATATATATATATATAAATACAAGAACAATTATTATAGAATTTAAATACTTTTATCTAATATCTATAGAATAAAATTACTTGAAATCCATCTGGACAGTAACTCGATTGTATCATTATTTTTTTCTCAGTTACAGTTTTTATATCAATGATTATAATATACGAGTATATAAGCTCGAATCCCAATAGATTATATTATAATTAATAGCTAATTGTACACATTTATAATACAGTTATAATTGCAGGAGTTGTCAAACCCAACAAAGAATGTAACATTTACGTATATATAGTGGTTAACCAAGTTATTATACATATTATTTGCATAGCGTATCTTATTTTGCCATAAAATAACAAATTATTATTTACAATTATTTATTTTAATATATTTTCGAAAAATACTAAAATATAATGTATTACATGTTATAATTTATGATATAAGAATAGGAACTTTACATCATTTTAAATTCTCAGTTACACCTCTTCAAAAATATTAGGAATAGAAAATAGATATTATATAGGTATGTACCTATACGTCATATTATACCCATACACTTCAGTTCGAATTCGTTTTATGGCAATTCACATGTCTTACCGCGATAACAAAATCACTATTTTGCTTTTGAATATTGCATATTATTTAAAAATATATATTGATGTATTATATATTATATATTTGATATTTTACAAAAAAAAAATACGAATATTTATTATTTTCAAAAAGCATATTATAGGTATATACGTTTTCATTAAGTAAATATGCGTAATATAATAATAGGTATACATAATGTATATTAATATTTTATATACGTGTTTTATTATAGACTATATTATTTTATAGTGTTTACTTGTAAAAACAGTAGATAGGTACATATCTATATAAAAACAAACTAAACACTAATCTATATGGAAAAAATTTAATGTTTTATAAAAAAAAAACATGTTGATCGCATATTATAATATAATATCAATATTATAAGTAGGTACCTATAAACATGATGATCGCATATTATAATATAATATCAATATTATAAGTAGGTACATACTTATACATGCGTAATACACTTATTTGGATAGAAGAAGACATTTTTTTTTTTTAGCTAATTCGTTCTAGTATAATTTAGTAGTAAATGTATTTTAAAACGGTAATTTTTTGATTAAATTTAAAGGAAAACTACTAGCTTTAATAACGGAAAATTTTTATAAAAGGAGGAAATAACAAATTAAGTCGTCATGGTTATCATTTTTTTTTTCCTTTAATAATATTATAATATTAATATAATATTATTAATTACTATACCAATTAACGTATATATAACTGACAGTAATACTTACACCAAAGTATTCAGGTATATCATAATCGTTTTTTTTTTTTTGAAATATAATCATTTATCTTTGCTTTCAAATTTAAAATACTAATAATTCGCACTATTCTACCCATATATCCAAGGGGCAAGGACCGATGAATAAGAGACGATATGGACGAACTTCCGCCATTTGTTTAACTACTACTTTTTTTAATAATATAGTCGAGAGAATTCGATTAAAAACTCAAAATTTTAGTTCGAAGTTATAAAATAATGAATTCTTAAAATAAAAATATTTATAAAATAATTAGAAAAATATGTTTATCAAAAAAAAAAATATCGAATGTATAAAAAATCGAATACGTTTTTTTTAAATGTATCTAAAAAATAATACTATAAAATAAACGTTTAAATATTATATACATTTTAATTTATAACATATATAGTAACATACTCACAAGTAACATGATCAGCTATAATGTTATGTAGGTACCTAATAATTAGTAATTAGATATAGGTAGGTACAAGAAAAATTTGTATACTTTATGTAAAATCGTAAACTAGAATTTTTAAATTATTTTAACACTAGTAATTCGTATATATTTTTGGGATATGTAAAATCTAATAAGATAATAAATAGGTAATAACTGATAAACTGGGAGTATCTAAAAATGAATTTTTTCAAAGGATTAACCACAAGACGTGTACACTGTACACTTATATACAACTGTGTGTGAATCCTGTGAGAAAATTCCTAATTTGATTTTTTGATTGAACGAAAAAAACAATATTTAATAGTTAATGTACACATATTAATATTTAATAAAAATAATCGATATTATATAAATATAATATATGTAATATATAGTACGAAATTTCCAAATACTAATTACCAATTTATTTATACAATATTTAATAAAAAAAAAAAAAAATGATAATTATTACATTATAAGATAAAAATAATAAATTGCTAGATTAAATACATATGAATTTCATATCATTATTAATTACTATAGAACAAAGTTAACAACGGAGTACGTAGGTAATACTCATAAATTTATATTTTTAGATTTAAAACCTCAACAAATTATATTTATATAATATTATACCTATATGTTTATAGTTCATTGGTTTCTACGATAAAGTTATAGTCTATGATTTACATTTAACTTTTAGTCTTAGATTCTGAGCGTATCGATTCATGTACCTATTTATTTTACAATGTTTTGTTTTTATTTTATTTTTTATATGTATGTTTACACTTTTTCGGGCAAAAGGAATATATATAGTAAAAGTTTTCTGGTATAGATGTTTTTGATAGGGAATTCGTTCTAATTTGTGTTTTATAGAGGTAATTTTTTGATTTTCTAAGTAATTTTGAAAATCGTAACGAAAACCCATCTTTTATAAGAGAAATTGTATTTAATTTCAATTTTATTTTATTGACAATACGGGACGAGCCCAACACAATAGGTGAAATATACATAACAAGTATCAAAAATAACATTATGAGGTAATTCTATAGAAACAATAGGTGCATAATTATCAATATAAAACTTAACTGGCTAATATGAAAGAAAAAAATAGGGGTTAGTATTTGCGATCCGCTTAAGATGAATAATGGAAGAATTAAGGAAATAATGTGACGAAGAAAATTGTATATGGAAGAGGACAGAGGAACGAGTACTACGGCAAAGGGCATTGAATGATAATGCTCGAGATAATAATTCGGGACAACCGATCTTAGAGGAGAGAATGTTAATTAGAAGTTTGATGTTAGCCGAGTGTATGCGATCAGCAAGACTTTCCAAGAAAACAATACGTTGAGCGGGAAAATAGTCATGTGGGGGATAAGATATATGCGGTTTATGTGCAGCATGATGCAGGAATATTCTTTAGACTCTTTCCACTATATTTCTACCAATAATTATTAAACGGAGACTTAGAACAGGACGAACTATGAAACGAAAAGAGGACCTTAAATGGAGTACCTAGTTTGAATTCAGCTGTTACACGATTTTTGAAACCAAGAAATTTTAATGCTTTACGACAAATATATTGAGTGTGTTCGATAGGATATAAGGTCCGTGTCAAAGTAAACCCAAAATAAGTGTTTAACTGATTCACTCATTATTTTCAAAGGAACATTATTAACGTGATAAGCACATTGGAAAGGAGTAGGCTTTATAGTGAAAAAAATTCATAACTAAACACTTTGATACGATAAGAAGAAGAAGACCCATCGATTCTCTCCACGCTACTAGACGTTGAAGGTCATTTTGGAGTATTCGACAGTCAAAAATTGATCGGATTCGAATGTAGAGGGTCTACATGTCATCAGCAAATATTAAGAGTTTAGCATACTGGAAAATTTATGAGGCTGAATTAACAAATAAGGCGACCCGTAATGGAGAGAGAATGGCTCCTTGAGGTACGCCAGAAGTCGACGTAAAATGATCAGACGTAGCAGAATGATTATTTACCCATAGCTCCCCCCATTTATTATGCAAGATCGTAGACAAGAGAGATGACCTATACTGTCTGAAATTGATATACTGTGGTTTGCGCGGTCGAAAGCCTTTGCGAAGTCTGTGTAAATAATATCGACCTGGCAGTTTGCACGAATGGGGAGTGAAATATGACGTATATGTATGGAGAACAAAGTTACAATAAGTGAAAGTCGACCTACCCGGGCAAAAACCATGCTGCTCATCAACAAAAATATGGTTGATAGAAGGGTGAATGGAATTGAACAAAATTATCTCAAATAATTTAGATAAGTGTGACAGAATACTAGAATGGTAATTGGACGGTAATTATAGTGACATCGGTTGAAATACCTCAGACTTTAGAATGGGTTTAATGGAACAAAGTTATATAGGGTAGACCGAAAAATACTAGAATCGAGTTAACTCCTATAAATAGTAGCCATAATGGCTCGGCGAGAATGTTTCAAAGTTTGAACTAAAAGTCACCTTGTTTACCATCGACCAGGTACCACTGATTTTATGTTGTGAAATACCACGAAAAGTCGTTATGAATTAGAAAACAACAAATAAACTAGTTAGGTATGGTTACTGACTATATATATATATACTATATAGGTAATAATGTGAATACATATATAATACTTATAATTACCAAAAAATTTCGAAAAATACTATAAATTGGAAAATTAAAATACTAAAAGCTTGAAATTTAGACCAAATATGTATTATAGCACTATATATCTATATTGACGTCGTATTTTTATTAGCCATATAAATACCTACTCAATATCCACTCGTGTTACATAGGTACACTAAAGCTTCGCTTAGAATCATTTTATAGAAAGAAATTATCTATCATTCAAATTCAATATATCATCCACCACCTAGCTGCAGTATCCTACCTAACGAGCGAAGTGCTCCCACTCCCTACTAATCGGATTTTTTATAATAGTTTATGTTTTTTAATGTTATATAATATAGGTAACTAAATAAAATAAAAAAACTGAATAAAATAATGATGTTCAACATGATAAATTACACATATACCTATCGTTGTACTTGAAAAAATAATTACAAAATCTATCACATTTACTTATCATTCGTTGTATAATATATAGTATTTTCAATTGTATAGTACTTATATAATATATTGTGAATATTAAAACAAAATTACCAAAATAACTAAATATACCTATATAAATATATATATACCTACTCATTATACCCATGTAATGTGTTGTTTAAAAAATATATTGCGATGTGTTGGGAGTGAAATGTGTCGTAAATAGTCGTATATTAATCATATAGTTTTTACTTTTATTTAATATTATTAGTGTTTTGTTCATTTTATACAACAGGTTAGCATACAAACGTCTTAATCAATTGAACCATTATCAAATAAAAACTAATAAGTAGGTATACCTACAATGACGTCAATAAGTATTCGTAGGTACGTACGTTATAACGGCAAAAATATAATATAGTAAATCATGATAACAAAAGTAGGAATTGATATACATAAAATTTAATAGTAATTATAAAACATGCATGAACTCAAAATTACTATCGAAATTAGTCAATACAAAATTTTCCGATCATAAAATTTAAAATATATACTTTGTTTGGGTAGGTAGATACCTATAGTTTACAATAATACACCTATTAAACGTGTTTACACACTCTTATTTCATTCCGGTTTTAAAGTTTTCAAGTACAGAGATACCTGCAATTGAGCTTCAGTTTTAGACTTTAAGTACCCAGTGTATGATTCAAAATTTAAATATTTAAAACATAATAACTAATGATGATGTACTACACAATACAGAAACCAATCAATTTAAAATAGATAAAACAAATAATATATCTAAGTATAATATATTCCTAGCTTGCTTTTTTGTTTTTGCAAACGTACCATTTTTTTCAATAAACCACCAAGACCCAAGTGATATAATGTCTTTCTGTAGATTGATATTATTAATATTATTTTTAATTATATGACGATTAATACAGTACACGTATGATGTGTACATACGTAGGTACATTGAGTTAAAAAAAAAATAAAAATAAAATCATACAGAGAGAAAATTAGTAGACCGCATTATTTCATATAATTGACTCGTCTTTATCAATGTTTTTTTTTTCAATAAAGTAAGATACCTATAGGTAAGTACTTTGTAAGTTCGTGAATATTGCAGACTTCACATTCACATCACCGAAACTACTATCACAATCACCAACTTCATTTCGCCGACTGATTATTAAAAGGGTGGGAGGGTTGAGACACCCCCACCCACCTAAACCCGGTCCTGGTGTCATAGAACCTTTTCTTTCTCAATATTATTTCACTTTTAAAAAGTTATATTTATATGTGTATGAAGTAAAATTAAATAATTTACTTTTCATAGCGTAAAACCTTTTCATACTGACTATCTCTTTCAATAATAAAGTTAGAAACTTATATATAAGCTTACAAATCTCCCACTTTTTACTGTACAATAATATTAATAAAAAGTGCTTTTTTGAAAAATGGCTATATATGAACATATTCATTCACGGGTGACGACCTAGCAACTAACAACCATGTTCTGCACAACAGAAACCAGTCAATTTAAAATGTAATAACAAATAGTTTACCTTTTTGCTTAAACGTGCCATGTTTCTCAAAAACTATCAAGGAATATAATATTATAATATAATATTTTTATTTATATTGATATAAATATATTCTTTTAAATTATAACGATAAATACAATACACGTATGATGTGTACATACGTA
Organism: Pemphigus obesinymphae; assembly: GCA_025469235.1. Lineage (NCBI taxonomy): Eukaryota > Metazoa > Arthropoda > Insecta > Hemiptera > Aphididae > Pemphigus > Pemphigus obesinymphae. The sequence continues at coordinate 147,331 of JAIPRL010000246.1, read as the reverse complement.
GGTACATTGAGTTATAAAAAAAAATAAAAAAATAAAAGCATACAGAGAGAAAATTAGTAGACCGCATTATTTTATATGATTGACTCGTCTTTATCAATATTACTCAGAGAAATAATATAAATAATTTTTATACATTTAAATGGGGGTTTTTTTTCAATAAAATAATAAATACATAATACCATTTGGCCTAGACCTAACGTTTTATATATAGTGATAATTTACCTACGTCACTAGACAAAATGCAGGTCAATCTGCAATGTAAAATAATAATAAAGAAAAGCTTTGACGTACCTATATCTAACTAATTAACTTGTTACGATGAACTTATTTTTGGGGGTTAATGAATCTAAAAAATATTTAATACTAAGGATAATGAGGTTAAACACTATATTAATAAGTAATTAGGATAACCTATTATATAATTATTTATGACATTACATACATATTATATATATATATATATATATGTATACTTATAGGAAATTATAGGAACTATATCTAACTATATAGAAGGAACACGTTGTTTTTTGTAACGATAAATAATTACAATTTACATTAATATTTTATAAATACTCATTAATAAAACATGTTCGGTGTTGAGAAATCTTACAGTCGTATGCACACGTGTATGAAACTGCAGTGAGCTGCTGAATGTGCATCTAATGTTTAGTATAATATATACCTTGTATCTATAATGAAATTATTATTATACAGCAAACACGAGTCATTCTGAAAATTGTTCATACAACATACAGAGTATATTTAATGTAATAATATATTATGTAATACTGTCTGCATAGTAAAATATATATTATGTGTGCATTACAGCATACAGGGTCGTGGTGATTAAACATTTTTCATTTTGGAATAACTATGTAATGCAATAGATCTTCGTTCACTTGAACTTGCAAACAAACGATAAAAAATAATAAGTTTCGTTATAAATTGCAATAACGTATATTGCACATTTTTTTTTTTATAAACTATAGAGGTATTGATTTTTTTTATTATCGTTATTACGCACAATCTGCTATATAAAATAAAACAATAAAAAAAAGGGTTTATTATGAAAAATAAAATTGAAATAAATGATTTGATACAGACATCCATCCATCATTGGTGAAACATTTGACATGGTTTTTTATTTTATATTCATATTACAGAAATTGCTGCATTATTGTTATTTTTTATTTTATACATCTAGTAAAAATCCATGCTCCATGGTGACATTCGAGTTGACAACCCGCAGAGATATTTTACGGCTATATATATATATATTGGAAATTGAAAGCTTAGGCGGTTTAGGAATTTAATATAATAAAGGCACCTAGAACACAAGTGGTATAAGTGTTTATTTTTTAATTTTGTAATCCTGCTCAAAGTTAGGTTTTCACGTATTTTCACAAATCACAGTGTAAAGACATGCACATTTTATTGTTGTGCTGTGTCCTTGGTAAATTTAATTTTTTTTTTATGAGATATTATCAAATTTTATCAAAAAATGTAGGATTTAAAATTAAACCTTTGTCTCAATTATACAATAATACCCCTTTACTTCAAAGACCTAATAAATATTATTATACGTGAGATAAATATACATTTATATTTATATACATATATATATATAAAAAATATATAAATAAAGTATAAATGTAAACAAATATTTTACATATATTTCAATTTTAAAAATATTTTAAAAAAAGCCGGGAAAAAAAAGTTTAAAAAAAGTGTAAGTATAATAAATTATTATATTAGATTTAAAAACTAAAATAAAGCATTGCATTCGAAAAACGATTCTATAGTTAAGTATAATATTATTTTCCGGTTTGTAATGAATTTCCGTTATTTAGGGTAAATTTTCTTTACGTAGAAAACCGAAAAATGATCAACGTGTTAAGTACTAACAAGAATATATTTTCGATCGGAAAGATTTTCCGAAAATGTTGTAGATAAACATAAGAACGACACATTTTTGTATAGAACGGAATCTAAAATGTATAAATTAATTTGTCCACAATTATTGTAAAATTTAATATTATAATAATATAATTATTGGTGAAAGGGAATAGGGAAAGGCGAGAAATATAGAGTTGAGTGGGGATGTAGTGGGAGAGGTTCAGAGGTTTAAGTTTTTAGGGTCCGTTGTACAGAAAAATAGGGGTTCCGATGACGATATGAAACACAGAATGAAGTGTGAATGGATGAATTGGAGAGAAGCGTCGGGTGTGACAAAAAAATCCCTAGATTAGATTAAAAGGTATATCTTATACAACAGTGGTGAGACCTGCAATGATGTATGGTACAGAATGTTGGCCAGTAGATCGGCAGAAAGAACAGTGACTGAGTGTAGCAGAGATGGAAATTTTAAGATGGACGAGTAGAGTGACTATAGAGAGGATAAAATGAGGAATGAATAGGTTTACCTATATAAGATATAGTATATCGGAGTAACTTTAATAGTTGACAAAATGAAGAAGAATACATTGAGATGACTCGGAGCGTGTATTAAGGAGGGAAAAAACTGTATCGGTAAGATTAGTAAAGGAAATGCATGTTGATGGAAACAGGGAAAAGCCGAAAAATAAGTGAGGGATGTAATAGCGAATGATATGTGGCAGGCGGTGGTAAGTGAAGAATATGCAGGAGACGTATAGAGTTAGGTGGAAGTATAGGAGGACTAGGGTGTTCGACCCCAAATAGTTGGGAGGTAAAGCGGCGGAGTATAGAAGTAAATTTTAATATTATTACATAATATATAGTAAATCGGGTCTGAGAATCTCACATATTTGAGGCGTTGATGGACTGCAAACAATTGTACGTGCACGAAATTCGTCGTCGTACACGACCGGCGCTCGCGGACGTTTTACAAAATCAAAAACTAATAGTTGGACAGTCGCTGTGAGATAAACTTTTCTGGGCAATTTCGTAATATTCAAGTGTACACCAAAAAGCATCTGGTCCACTTTCGATCCATCCACACGGTATGGATAAGAATACACTGTGCCGAATCAGGTATAGTGTGAAATATTTTTCGCGTTATTTCGTTCGAATATACGACACGATCTCGGATCGGATATCTGTCGGTGCTGACGAACGGGCTACACCCGTACATGATCGGTGGTCGTACCGTGCGAGGAGATGGTTGTCTCGAGTCGGGACGGTCGCACGTCCCATGGACGTCCGGTCGGAACGACGTCCATTTATGCGAATGTGCGAAAACAAGGTCGTCCGATTCGAACGGTAACGACGCGCGCTGTATGCCAACGACGACAGAAATGTCATTTACCATGCCATCGCAGGACATTTAAAAGTGACAAGGACGCGATTTATTGTCATAGGTAATATTTCCGTACGAAAATGGAGATATATAAGAACTCTACCACGATCATTATTGTACTGAACTCGAAAAAACGGACGCAAACAAAAATATAAAAAATCGATTGTCGATTCCTGTACGGACTACAGTCCATATCAGTCAATGTAAAAAATGTAATAACATACATTTAGTGTTTTTAACACGGTATTTTTATTTTATTTTTTTTTGTAAAATTAAAAAATATTATTTCCATCGAACGTACATACACCATTTCAATGAACCATCAATAAGTTACTGAAGACATCATACATATATTCTATTATTATATATATATATATAAGTAATATATATTTATATAGCCCAGAGATTCCAAAAAATTGTGGCAAATTTTCAGTGAGTTGCTAAACGTGTTAAAAATTATGTATAATAATGTATTAATAATAATGTATTATTCTTATTTTAGATTCAAAAGCAAGGATAAAACACCGTATTCAAAAAACGATTCTGAGCGAAATTCAGTAGGTACTTATAATATTATTTTCCGACTTATAACAATTTTTGGTCATTGTCTGTATAGTTTTTCTTTACAATTAAAATAACTACTGGAAAATCGAAAAATGACCGCCCTATAATACCAAATATAATGAATTTTCCATCAGAACACTCAACTCGAAAAATCTTAAGCATGAAAAAGTATATGTATATAGTATATAAAAAAAACACATCATTGTAAAACCATTATACGCTCAGAATCCAAAATACAAAAACACGGTTCATAGGTTCATAGGAGGGACCATGGCCTTTCTGCTACCCCTCCCCCCACCAGCTCTAACTACTCCACTGCGTCAAAGATTATTGTATAATGATGATATAAGTAGTAGACACTATTATGTATTACGGTTGTTTCAACCGTAACAAGTTGTTTCAACTATAACACGTAGGTATAATTTATTTTGACCACATTCGATGTAAGTACATCGTAAATCATAAAATATGTAGGTAAGTATATGAAAAAAATTAAATAAAAACACTAACCGAAACGTAATAAACTCACAACAATATACGCATAATGACTAGAATAAATAATGACGTCTTATTGTTGAAGTGCACAGCTACTTAAAAGTTAAATCATATACAATTCGTATTTATATACAAACGTATCAAAACGAATAAATAATGAACATAGATAACTTACCTAAAGGCTAAAACGTAATATATAATATACGATTAATACAGCTTAAGGATGGGCAAAATACATCGCGTTTATATTATGTTTTTTAAAACATCCATGTTTGAGTTCAATACATCGATTATTATTTGTACCCATTTATTCGATTAATCGATGATTTTTATATACAATTTTATGATTGGTGTTGGTGTACACTATATTATTTTGATGAAATAAATTTTTCATTGATACATTTATAAGTGTTAAGAGGACGCTATCCACACGTTTGTTATCTTTGTTTTATCTTATCTCTAATGAATATTATAGTATATTTACCTATTATCAAATTTGTAGAGGAGAACATAAACTATGCCGTAGGGAAGAGTTTTTTTTTTTAAATTTTATTTTTAAACAAGTTATAAGTAGTTAAATAACTCGTTTTTTTGAATGCGTATAACTAGTTTTAAAAATAACATTTTTAAAAGAAACTCCGCGCTACGGCATAGTTTATGTTGTCCTCTACAAATTTGATAATAGGTAAATTTACTCTAATATTAGTTATAAATTAACTGTAGTGAGAATATGGTACGTAATTTGCTATGTTATGCGTATGTAAGACATAGACAACAAACGTGTGGGTATTGTTCTCTTAACAGCCTGTTAAACTAAATCGATATACCAGATAATCTTAAACTATGGTTAGCTACACATGATCGTGCCTTAAACCTACCAACTACATTATCTTGTCTTATAGCGTTTTCCATCTGCTTGTACTTTTGCACTCGGTGCACACCAAAAAAAAATGTAATAATTATAAAAACAACAATTTCTTATAGTTGATTAGAATTTAATGAAAAAAATATGAACAGTTAAAAAATTTAATTTTTTTATCTAATTCCTGAATCCATTATTTAATCCTGAAAGTAATTCATGTAATGAGGTATACACATGATTTTCAACATCGATGTTTCTTTCCCGATACATCGAAGTTATCGATATTTTAAAAGTCAATGTATCGATGTTCAAATCATTTTGCCCATCCCTAAATTACAGCTGTGCTACCGCATTCGAACATTATGTGTTCACTCGTTACAATGATTTATGATATTTTTATTAAATTAAGTTCAATAATCCAATCAACAAAATATTGTATTTTGTTTAATCAAGCACATAAAATATATCATGAAATTATATTAGATGCTGCTTGTATAAATATTGTTTTACTTTTAACTTGAATTTTTTCAACTCAATGTGTTAATTATATGTTAATAAAATTCTATTTATAATTTAACGCTCGAAAACCGACCGGCAGCTTGTGTAAGTTAAATAATAAATACCACGAAGATAATAATTAGTTGGACGTTGATGTTTATTTTAAGAACGGATAATTAAACTTTGGGTTAATTTATTTTGGCGACGTTTTACAGTTATATCGTGCGTTTTCGTCGGTTATTATAACATATTAAACGCCGTGTATACGTTATAGAAAATCATTTTTGACTTTTTCACCGACAACTATAATACTGACGCGCCTCTGTCATATGGCAAATGTAAATAAAACCTGCACGACTTCAAAATTCAGATATAAATCAACGCGTGTACGATGTACGTATATGTATATGTTCCTGACATCCAGCACAAAATTAAATGTATTATTATATTGTATTATAATAAATTATTTCACTGGAAACGTTTAATTTTAACACAAAAGTCGAATGGAATTTACAATCGAACACGTAATTTATGTATAATGTAGATACGGTGACGAATCACGCCACACGATCGTTTTCTTCTTTTTACTCATCAAACGTTCTTAAAAATGTACGTAAATGTCGTTTTTACATATTATACATTTGTATATTATTAATTAATAATAATATACACGGGGATGGGCAAGTCACTCAATTAGTTGTAACTAGATAATAGGTATATCTAATTATATGTAACCTGCAACAATAATAGAAGTAAGAACGTTTGTTAAAAATTTACAAAATATTAATCGTCTCAAGCAAAACTTTACACTGTTAACTTTTTCGTACATGTATATACTTATGAAATAAAACATTATAAAAATATACTTGAAAATATTATTATTTTAACTCCAAGATTGCAAATCATTTTTTATTAATATGCCATCATTTCCATCTAACTAATATACAATGAAAAGGCTTTTAATTTATACTAATTATTGTGAGTGATAAATAGAATATAGGCAGGTATATTAATATGGTATAAATGGTAAATGGATATTTTCCCCGTGCCACTTTTATTTAGGTATTTTTAGTAAATATATTTATTATAAGGCACTTATACTTACTTCCTATGAAAATGTTTGTTTAAAAAAATATTTTTATAAAAAACTCGGTACAAAAAAAAATGTTTACAATAATAAAGAAAACATGTTTTAATATAGCTTAAATTTGTATTTGTTTTTTAATGCATTTTTATTATTAATCTTAAGTAAAATACATATAAGTACCTACTCTGTGAAAATTTCGAGTTTCAAGAAGCAATATTTTTGGAATTATGATTAAATAACCAATTTCGATGGATTATGCGTTTATAGGAAAATTTATGAAATATATCTCTTCAAAGTAACTGGCTGGCAAAACTTCTGTCAACACATGAAAAAAAAATAAAAATTGGGTCAAGACATTAGTCTTTTCACAGAAAAAATGTAATAATTAACATCATTGTAAAACGAAGAAATTTACCGTTACACTCAGAATCTAAGATTTGATCATTAATTTTTAAGAGTATTATTATTATTTTTTGAGTTATCAACATTCTATATCATTAGTAATTATTATTAAAAATTCTTTCAACAAAAATGTATTATAGGTATTTTAGTATTTTATAATTTATATTTTTTTTTTTATTCTGGGGTTCCAGTAACAATAGAATCCACGTATACAGATACCTATATAATCTATATTAATATCAATATTATAGCCCTATAGTTATTAATTACCACTTAGTTTTAAAAATGTTTCTAAAAAAAATTCATAAAAGTAAAGAAAATCTGTTAAGTTTTAACAAGACTTGGAAAGTTTTCATTAATTTTTAGGAACTTTAGTAAAAAAACATAAAGTGGCATACTTATATGAGTTTATGACACAGTTTCGAATTTTTATTACTAAAAAAAAACTAGGAATCTATCCAAAATTATTAATGTTACGCCCCGTCGAAAGATCGCAAGTATAGTGATATCATATTATTATTAGAGAAAACATTAATCGTGCAAGGACATAATAGTAATATGTTGTATATAATATGTATTATTATTTATTAAAATAATTTAATTATTAGCAATAATTGTTTAAAAAATAGCGAAAAAAATTATTAAAATACGTTTGCAGAAAATGTGTATATACGAGTATGTTGGTACCTATATAAATTATTAGGTATACAATAGATATATTTTCATAAATATTATTCATTGTTTTACCTATTAGCATTGATGAAAATATATAGTATAGTAGTACAGTATTTATAATCAATAGGTATACAGCCGAATAATTGTATACGAAACTAAAACAATATAAGTATTTAATTAAATTTGTATCATATACCAATGTTTAATATTGATAATAACAAAATGATATAAAAGTATAATATTTGAATATTTCCGCAATAATTATCTATCAAAAATTATCGCATTTAGTAATTATAAAGATTAAAGTGGCCATATATACGTCCGTATATATGGGTAGCCTTCGGACCATGAATCATATGATATACTGCAGATAACAAGATACCTAATAATATACCTACAAATAAAATTAATAATATAATAAATGTGTATTCCATATTTTATATAGATATTATGTATAATTACATAATAAATTATATAATATACCAACTTATATTATATAAACTATAGATATGGTGGTATATCGTATTTGTTCATTACCTATAAATTGTATTAGGCACAGGGCTGCTCCAGAGACTTGGTTAGGAAGGAAGCCTAAGTCATAATTTTCAGAAAACTATAAAAAAAAAAAAACAATATACATTTTTTTAGAAAAATACGGGCTTGATTAAGTATGATATGATATGTAATATACGAGTATTGTGTTATAGTATATTATAAGTTATAACATTTATGAAAAAATAATTTTCACGATAAGTACTGAAAAATGCAAATTAAAATATTAAAGGTAGGTTGAACAGTTCGAAGGTCAAAAATTCGAATCGAACTTGGAGGGTTCGGTTCGGGTTCGAAAGTTGAACTTAAGAGTACGCTACACATCTGCTTTTTAAGGGATTTTGTATAGGCAATTTGAAGAATATTTTTAGAAAAATGAAAATCTCACGATTGAAAAACATTTTAGCACATTTCAGAAGTAATTAAAAAATACTCCTATACCACTAACACATTTTTATTGTGGAGTATTAATAAATAATTATTAAAAACTATTCAAAACGTGTTTCAGGAGATGCACGTTTCTAAGAAACAGGGCGATTTTAGCATTTGATGATTTCTAAAAAAAATTAAACATCGATTTTCGATAAAAATTATTATAAGTCGACTTATAAGACTTTGAATTTCCTAGAATTTTCTATTTTTAATTGTCTTATAACTCGACTAACAATAACTTTATAAAAATCGCCCACGTAAAAATGTAGATCATCTTATGATCTTTAATTTTTTTATAGAGGTTGTTGAATGCTAAAATAATTCAGTTTTCTAGACACGTAGTGCATCTCCCGAAGCATGTTTCATGGGCGGAATCACGACAATATGACGTCCTTTTAAGTAGTAAAATGTGTCGAATCGAACCGAACTTGATGACTTTTTTTAGATTCTGAGTGGAGCGAGGAAGCATTGGTTTTACAATGATATTTATTTATTATTTATTTTTCTATGTACAACTTTTCAACCAGAAGGAATTCTCCGATCCTAAAAACTTTTTTTTTTTTTGCCAATTTACGTTTTTAAGGAAGTATTTTGTTGTAAGACTATATATATATATATATATATATAGATTTGGATACGATAAACTAAAAGTTCGGTTGGACACCTAAATTTTGAGTTCAACCCACCTATATAATATTTTATATTTCAATGTATTTCATACTTATAAAGTTATATATTATATATAGGTCATTATATTTTGTGAAATCTACGTTTTTAGTTTACATTTCTCACTATATAAATATTTACTAGTTATTAAACAATATACATGACGTGTACCTCGTATATGTATACGTCATTGTTAAAACAAAAAAACATTATTGAATTTGACTAATTAGTAAAATTCAATAATATTTTTATCAACTATATAATAACAGTAATAATTTCAACGAGCCGTTTATGCAGTATATATAAGTGGTCGAAAACGCGTCGTGTGTAGGTGTATAGCTGATATTTGAGATTTGAACGTGTGTTAACGAATACAATATGTGTAATGGCTAATGGCCAATAGATATATTGTACAAAGAATTATATTTGTATACATAACAACATTATGAAAATTATATACAACAATATACATTATACACTATAGTACTATACACCGCATAGATAATTAGTGATAATATAGTGAATTTTTTACACTATAAAGATGATAATGTATTATATTTATTAAATGTATTAAATGATAATAACATTTAGTATTATTATATTAACTATTATTTCAAGCATTTAATCATTTCGAGCTAAAAATTTGTATATAAGACTCTAAATATAATTTCGAATGGATAAAAATATAAAACAATAATTGGGCAATGTACTCGCGGTCGCAAGTAAAGTTAAAAACCCGAATAACTGAATGTCATTATTTCGCGTTAAAATTGTATTACTGCGTATGTCAAGGTTTTTTTTTTACTGTTTTCCGTTTTTCTGATTAACCGGCGTCGCTTTTTATCCGATCAAAAATCGCTATTTCCTCGTAAAATTTGATGCGATTTGCATTTGTCTATATGTAGTCTATATAACAATGAACTCATCAAGTACTCATTCACGTTAATACTAATAAAACAAAAATATAAATAAATGTAAAACATTAATATTACAGAACGCACAATCTTGAGAAAATAAAATATATACTTATTATTATTAACAGGTCATAGTTAACGTAAACAACAAATCGCATATATTATATACTTACCTAGGTTATCAGTTCATAATTTGTATATATAGGTACATAATCAGGCGAAACTTGGGATTTTTCATGGAAGTGGGGGGCAAGAGTTATTTTTTTTTCAAACTCCCCTCCAGCATTCCCCATCCTGGCACTCCTACACAATGTACACATTTCTATTAGTTTTGTATTATCTCTATACAATATTCAACGAGAGGAAACATAATATCTTAAAATTCTATAGGTACAAACATCATACGTAGGTAGGTACAGCAAAAATTTAAATAAAACATTTTATTTTTTAATTAAGTAGGTAACCTCTATCAAATAAGCAACTTGAAAATTTTCAAACATTTTATAAAAAAAATCTCAATAAAAATAAACAACACTTTTAACGTATAAGATATATAGAACATATTTGTCAATAATATTATAGTCTACATATTCTGAAAGGAGTGAGAGGAATCTCTTTGTGAATGGTTTTGGAGTAAATACGAGTACCTATACATTATTTATATACCTACATATATAGAAAGTTTATTTTAGTTGGTACTTTAAAGAGTCATTTTTTGACTTTCCTGGTAGTTTTACGTTTTTTAAACGTAAAGGAAAACTACCGAAAACTATTATAAATCGGAAAATAATAATGCCAGACGTAAAATTACTACCAAATATTTACTGTAACAGTATCTAGATATAACATAATATTAAAGTAATAAAATTAAAAAATTTTAACCGATTTTCGATAAATTATAAAAAAAATTAGACATTTTAAATAATACATAGGTACCAGGTATATATATATACTTTAAAACTTTGAATTATATATGGTGAAATACTAAAATACAATAATTTCATAGAATTGAATTATCATAAATACTCATCTTATTTTTACTATAATATTGTATGTACGATTATATTCAATATAGATTTTAAATGTCTTTACTTACAATATATTATTATTTTACGCGTTTATGAGTAGATAGGTACCTACGTTAATTTTTTTTAAATTACACACCCGTACCTATATTACAGTTGTAAACTGAATGTACTGCACAAAATTAGTCTTCGAATTCGATGATTGTCATCGTTATCTATCAAATTTGCAATAATGATAATACAATTTATACGGAACTATTTCTCATCAATTACCAAGGTGAATGAAGCGAAACGAGTATGCCCTGTATAATAGTGTGACTCAATTCTTGTTCGTGATGGTTTCTATGAATTGGGTTCAATATAATTTTAAATGTGTTTAAATGTTTTCAATAAAATAAAATATAGAATAAATTATTATTACGTTAAAAATACATCACGGTAAATTGAATATGTCTGTAATCTGAATACATTTTTTCGGACAGGAAAAGCCTTTTTTTAATAAAAAAAATTCGTTCTATATAGTTATACTTAGTTGAGAAATTTTTTGTAATTGGGAAATTAATTATAGTTGTCATAGTTACTGTTTAAAAAAAAAATTAAAAAATTATATTAAACTTTGTTCAGAATCGCTTTTCGAATGCGATAATTTTATCTTTGCTTTTTAATTTAAAATAATAATAATCATTATCTTGTCCGAGGATCTAAAGATGATGAATTAACTTCCACCGTCATCTGCATCTGGACTTTATTATTATTATTATTATTATTATTATATATATTTTAATTGGATATATTATAAAAAATAAGCTAAAACAATAATTAATAATTAGTTGAATATTCTCTGAAAATGATAATTTTTTTCATTATGGGGCCTTATGTTTTAGTAGCTGGTATGTACATACGGGGTACGGGGGAAAAATGGTCTATTGCACGTGTCTAATGTTCTAGATTCGAATCGTATGCAGTATATGTACACTTATATTATATGCAAAAAAATACTTAAATATATTGCACAAAATTTAACCATTACAAATAAAAGTTTAATATGATTAATAAACAATTTTCTCCTAGAGAAATGTATATTATTTTAATGTTATTATAATGAAATATATTAATAAAATACCTACTGTATTTACTATTTTACATTACCTATAATGTAAAATCAATGGAATGAACATTTATACCTAAACAAACATTTCAATTTTCAAAATGTATTTGTTACTGTTCACTATTTGTGATTATTTTCATGAAAATAAAATGCTAAAAATATTTTTAATACCTAAATAATTTATTATTTATTAGTCAATAATTCAATCAAGGGGACGGACTTTGGATCTGGATCACACCTCCTTGATTTATGTAATTTAGGTACCTAATAAAAATGTGTATACTTTAGATAAAAAGGTTAATAAATATTTAATAGGAGAGTGAATTTCTATTAATAATATTAGGTACACTACAAAATATCTTGTGTCAGGTGTTACCAGGCGGCAGGCACGTATCTGGATCATAATTTTTTTGGAAATATTCTTTACCCAAAAATGTAGGTACCTATATAGATACTAAACTACTATATAGGTATATATACTAATAGTACCTAAACTAATAATAAAAATATAAAATGTACATACTGATATTATAATAAACTTGTAAATAAATATATTTTAATAAACAATATAATTTCAGTTTTTACATTATTAAGTCTATTTTTCTTTTTTTCATTTTAGCTAAATTGTATACTATTCTTACTACTAGTATGACTTTTTCTGTGATACATCAGATACTTTATTTTAACTAATAAATTTAATTAGTTTTTCCTACATTTAGGCTCTTTTTGCAGCTAACTCGTTAGCATATTATTATTCCTGCTAAAAATCTTCGTTTATTCGTAATAATAAATGTGTTGTAATTACTACAATAAAGTGCAATAGAGGGCTTGCCAAAACTAAAACAGACAACAGCAAATTTGATTTTTCAGTTAACGGGTAACACAGTATTATTGCACCAATAAAATTCACCGCTATAGATAATGTTGAATATACGGCGGAGGACCAATTTATACTAGTTTTATCATATAAAATATATCACATTTTTATTAATATATCACAGTGTCATCAAAATTTGTTCAGTCAGTTTATGAAATTATAATAATTAATAACGGTTCTTATAACGCCATAGTGATGGGGTATTATTATATTATAACTGTATAACACAATTAATTAATTATCTAATCTGGTATAATATCATATGGGCTCTAGGGATGTCGAAATAGGTATACAATTTATATTTTTATTAGTTTTTTGTTTGCGAATAGTTGAAAGTTAAAATCAATTTAGAAATACGTCACGGTCCTATACAATAATATAGGCTATATAAATTGTCAAATAAATGTCACTGTGCAAAATTATAATATATTTGAAAGCGTGACTTTGAGAAAACTATGTATGAATAATTTTGCAAAATACTAAACAATATAAAGGTATTATTTTTTTTTAAAAGATGTGATAAATAGTAGTAATTAAGTAGGTATGTACAATTTTTCCATACGTCGAAAACTAGTCCTTCTTATTTAGGATCAGCTAAATTGTATAGGTATACATGATTATCATATTATTATATCATTTTACAGTAGGTACAACGTACAATATATTAAAATAAAAGGTTGACACCATGTGACGTATGAAAAAAATCGCGTAAGTAATTAAATATTAAATAGGTAGTTAAATAATAATGTTATATAAGTACATCATAATAGTTACTAGGATAGGACGTTTATACGTGACGTAGGTCTTGTAAGTTCTCGTAATAGTGTATTTCTACATAAACTGTACCTATATAAGGTAAAAGTTTTCGAGATTTATTTTCGTCTGTCGACGAGTGTTGCCATACATTATCCATATCAATTGTTTATCGTTCAGTCGCGTCTGCTGCAATCAAATACTACTAACGTTTAAGTAGGTACCTATATTGTATATATATATATACATATATATTCTGTTGCAATTACGTTGAAAATGCACTCCCAAATATGACAAGACGTTATTATAAAACGGATAATAGGAAATCCTGTTATCTATGGTTATGACTATTATAAGATAATATTATTATATTACTTGTAAATCGTATAGGTATGTAATTTTTAGTGGTAGACACTTCAGGAAACATTAAGTCATAGAAAAGAAATGAAGTGACAAGGATTACGCATAATGCAAGTATGTATACACACATAGATCTCGAACAGTAGTCAAACGTCATTACGTCATGGAAAATAAATATGAATAAAGTGTTCGTCATAATTTTAAAATAATCCCCAAAACACACGTGACATACCTATAGGTCTTTCGCCTATAGTTCACGAGTACCTACTCACGCCGGAAACGTTATAAAACAACAAATATAATATATGTTTTAACGGGCGTGCAGCCTGCAGAATCTGCGTCAAAATAAAAACCAATAAAAGAGACCAAACGCGTAGTCGCAGACGCATAAACGGAAAAATCAATACGATATTTTTGTAGAGGTGTCCAAGGCGACTAGTGCACACGCTTTCACTGGGATTTACGATAAGAGGTTGTAAATTATGATAAAAAATTGTCGTCACCGCCGGCGTATCTATATGGTTTAGTGATTTTTATTCATTTTGTAAATATATTACTGATAATAATATATTATAATGTCGGCCAAATCCGAGAAAAAGTCACAGCTTTCGGGTCGGCGGAGGTACCGACCGACGGCGACGTTAATAATACTCGCGCGAGCATGATTCATTGCGAGCAGACGGCCGAGCCGAACCGTCCCCTCCTCCTTCCTATACGTATATTATTATTATATCCCCCTATTACACACGCGTACGTTTAATCGGCTATTACGCGTATATTTTTAAACATTATTTTTTCTTCGCGGTGGTGTCCCGACGAGAGCATAACGTCGTACCATACGATAAACCACACAATTATTAATTTGAAAAACCAAAAACAAACGAAACACTCTCCATACACACCATACGAGCACAGACAAAGGGTCACCGCCGATGTTTGTATGACACGGTACATGTACCTATTATTTTATAACAGTATTTTTATTTTTTCCCGTCCATTTCACACTGAAAATCGTATTATTTTACACGTCTGCGTAGCGGGTATCAATGGGTATTTCGTGCCGTCAGTCTCGGCGTGTGGGAAGAGAGCAGCTCTTATTTTAGAAACGTTTAATTTGAGACCACGGCGGCGGATGTCGCGTACAGTTCCATTTAAAGGCTCCGGCCGGCACCGCCGACGTTGGTAGCACTGCGCACGTGAGCCAGAGAGTTAGTACCCCCTCGTCGCAGTCGTATCATTCCGCCCGTTATCACACGTCCGCGGTCTGTTCCGCCGCTGCGTCCATTCGCCCCGGCTCTTTCCCACCCGCCGGCTAACTACATCTGATGACCGAGGGGGACATCGGTGCGGCGGAGTAAAAAAAAAAAAACCAAATAAAATTAGCCAACCGTATATATATATTGTGTGTGTGTGTATATCGGTCGGATGAGTAAACGCCGATAGGGACTGGGAAACGAAGAGTCGGACGGAAAAATAAAAGTAACCGAACATCCAAAGTTCGAATTTAACACACGGAAATAAGAAGCGACACATGAGATAATTATTAAAATTAAAACACTCGTTTTATGCGAATCATACACACAACGTACCATGGAAAATGATACAATAGTATAAAATATATTAGAGAAAAAAAAAAGAACAAAATAATGTAGAGAGCTTCAAATTTGAAATACGTATAATTTGTCCATGATAAATTAAACACGCATGCATTAAAATACTTAAAATAATATATAGGTATAAAATAAATGCTCCTACGGAAACATATCGCTTTATAACAATGTATATGATTATTTGGTTTGTTTTATTTAAATGTTAGTAAATGTTTTAAATTTGTAAATATATATTTTTTTTTTTTTTGTAATAAATTATTACGTTGTGGAAGTACTAAAATTTTTTTTTTTTTTTTCATTTAATTTAATACCAAAACGTAAAAGATGAAAATTTGTTTTTATAAATATACATGTATGTATTTGTTTTGTTTTTACTGCCTGTCGGTGGATCTCAGTTTCTCCTCAATGACTTCTTGGGATGCTTCCGAATGGTCCGTGGCCTGGAACGCCTTGTGTACGCCGACAAGAGACTTCTTGAGCGCGTCATAGCTGGAAGAGTAGACCATCTTCTTCTTAACTTTGGCGGTGTCTGGGCACCAGCATAGCAAAAAGAGCTTTTGCTTCTTGGAGCTCTCGGACGTGCCCTGACACTGGTGAGTGTACTCGAAATCAAACAGACCGTAACGGCATTCCTGGGGTCCGGCCTTTTGTAGGTCTTCTAGGAACTGGTCATAATTAGAATTGCGCTCACCGATTACTTCGATGTCGATTTGCTTTTCGTCTTTGATGTGGAATACCACGTATCTGTGCTTTTTGTCCTTTTTTATCTCCTCGTAGACTTTTTTGCACGCGTCCGCTACGGTCACTCCCGATGCCATTTCGATATAATTACGATATTTATCGTGTATGCGCGTAAAAAAAAACGTTCACAGTCGTCGGACCACGAACGAGAAGTTTTAATACTATATTACAAACGAACAGAAAAAAACACCCGACGTCCACCGGAAAAAGAATCACGGACGATTTGTTGTGCGACAGTGCTGTACAGCTACGGACATTAGATTCTTACAATATGACTCAGCTCGACTCCGATTTAAGCACACCCCAAGGAGTATGAATGTACGTTTTCATGGAAGACAAACGGAAAATGACGCTTTACTGAACGGTACCGAGCGTGTGCACACACTGTCAACTTTCCCTTGACAGCTGTTCGTATTAAATGCCGGTAATAACTGATAAACGATAATAATAATAATCATATATTCGTGAATTCGTGATTTGCCGACCGTCACGGTTTCAACTTTCATTCACGGTTTAGGAACGTTTTTCGGCTGGTCGTTCTATTCTTCTATATATATTACTTTTTATCTACTGTTTATAGCTTCAATAACTAGGTACATCTTTTAATTTCAATATTCTTATCCTATTTATTGTGTTGAAAATTGGATAAAATACTCTGCGTATTCATAGGTGTAGATTAAATCTACTGTTTACATGACAGTATTCAATATTATATTTTATTGATAAAATAAATAAATAATGAATTCAAACAAACAAGGTAATAACTATAAAAATTTTCTTCACACTGTTGTGAAGAACTTAGAAAGATCTATATTTTTATTATAATATTGCTAATTTATATACTTTTTGCAGTTTTAATTTATTTTTATTATGGTAATATTACTGTAAGATGTTCACTAGAATTATTTTATTCTTACCCAAATAATCTAAAAAATTGTGTTTTAAAATTTGTATCCTTATTAGACATTTTCGTTAATTTTTTCTTTTCATTTTTAACTAATTTTTAGCCTTATTCATTCTATATATATAAATAAATACCCAGTTTCTATTTATTTATATATATAAATAATTCTATAAGTAACTCAACACCAAAATATTATTCATTCTACTTGGTAAGTTGATAGCTGCTCATTTACCTATGTATCTTCTTGTAATTTTCATTTCAGTCTAAAGAAAATTATAAAATGGTTTTATAAGTATCAATAGTTTATTATTGAAAAATTACATTATTCTAAAATTGTAAAGTTTATTTTATTTAGGGAGTTTGTTGAGTGAGTATAAGTGTACTAACAGTATTCAAGTGGGAGAAATACTTATTAAGGATTGCTATTTAAAAAATTAGTTAAGCAAATTAAGTAAAGAAACTGCAAATTTTGTTTGGTTGATATAAAATATATATCTATTCTAAAAAACACTAAACTATAAGTTCATAAAATATTTCTAGAAATATTATATGGTCCATTGATTTGTTTAGTAGGTAGGTATTCTAAACATTTAAAATAATAAAAATGTTCATACTATACTACCTTTTGGCTATTATCATCTAAATAATTGTAAAAGCATGTTCTTGTTCCCATATTATATAACTACAGTTGAATTTGCTTATAACGATATTCCGGGTATAACAATTCCTACGAATGTGTTTGGTGGGTCTTATATGCAGTATTTTCATTCGTATACAACGATAATCCAGATATAATAATGTTATTTTAAAATGGAAATTGGTTTTTACATTTGCCTATAATAATATTAGTGTACATACATACATACATGTATGTATTTATAAATAATTTTATATATTAAAAGAAACGGCCAGTGATGATAATTTGGATACAGAATTTTTTCCTGAAGAAACTTTACAAAATTTTATCGAAATTGACACTGCTCTTTGGACTACTGAAGAGCCTAATGAAGAAGAAATTGTTAAGTGTATTTTAAATACGAATGAGGATGACAGTGAATAAGCTGACTACGAGACCAAAGAAATTATATTTAAAGTACAGTCTATTTCAGAAGTTATTTTTGATACTTAAACTAATTTTGTTAAAATATCTTATTTTTCCAAACAAAACACTATAATTGATTATTTTTCAAAAAAATAGTAAACATAATTAAATTAATATAGTATTTATGAATTTAATACTACTAACGAGTTATACACAATATGTACTTTTTTATTCATAGATATTATGTATTATAGTTTAAAATATAAAACATTTGTTTAATAAATAAAGTTTTTTTTTGTAATCCGGATATAACAATCTGATTCTTTAAGTCCCTTGAAAATCATAAGCGAATTTGACTGTAATTAGTATAATATATGTTAATAAAATGATAAACAGAAGTATTTGTTTTATAATTAATCACATATTATTTATATTATATATTATTATTTATTATATTTATACATAAATCTACTCTTGTGAGTTTTACAATATTACTCAAAATAATATGCATTAAGATTATTAGTAATATAAATAAGATCTTATGACTTACACTCTCATCTTGTTTATTACTTATTATCTTTAGAATGGACTTATAAAATAAAACTAGACTCATTTTTTAGCATATAACAAACTATTTACACATTTTTTAAGAATTTAAGAAAATAATATTGAGGTCAATGTTATGATAAAATATAATACAATAAAGTATATAAGTACCTATTAGAATCAATTTTAGGTATAAAATCAAGAAAATAAAAATTTACGACTGCATTTTAATATAACAAATATTAAAACTAAGACAGTAAGTACAAATTGATTAAATAATAATAAAATACTGATATTGAATACCTACCTATTTACTTTCATCATAGCACAGAACAATAATAGTAATATTGTAGTATCACAGAACAAGTATATAAACATTCTATATTTCTTTGTATGAACTATGAATTTTATTTATTATTTTTTTCTAAGTTTGATTTGTACATGAAGTATATGTATGTTATCTCTCTTTTTATTAGCTGGACAATATAATAAATTATGAAATCAATTTTTAAATAAAATATTTAATAAAAATAACTTTTTAATTTGTTAAATAATAATTTGTTGACTATTCCTAATCTGAACTTCAATTCGATAATTATTATATGTCATTTATGTCCACCATCAGCCCCTACAATTGTTTTTAAAAACACTAGATTTATTAGGAAACTCAAAAATATGAGCGTTAAATTAATATACAATGAATTAACATGATTTGTCATATTTTATTGCGATATAATTTATGACGATATTGACTAAACTAAAACTGTAAATTTACTTGAATTATTTCAATTCCAAATCCTTATTTACGGTTTTCATTGGAGATAAGAATTTGAAATACTATCATAAATTGATACAAATCATTAATTTTTATTTAATCATAAATTTAATTGTTCTACTGTCGAGAAGACGTTTTGGTGGACAGTGTAGAAAAATCTAAGGGAATATTTTGAATATGTAAGCGGCTATACTGCTTGGGAATGAACACGTTGTGCACGGTTGGTGACCTAAGCGGTGATACGTAAACGTAAACATAACTGTAACGAGTGAGGGGTGCTTCGTACACGACTCGCGTATGTACAACAGATTCAATTTGAGTGCCTACTTCGATTTATTTATCCTTTCGTCTTCGGTAATTTCATCGTAAAAATGGGCAAAAAAGACAAGACTGAACAAAGTCTCTTCACCAAGGAAGAAGAGCAACTCTTGTCAGATTTCAGCAGAAATGTTTCCACCAAATCTTCAGCCTTGTTTTATGGTAGCGCTTTTATGGTGTCATCTTTACCAATCTGTAAGTAGTACTTATTGTACATTTTTCCGAAAATCAATTTTATTATCGTCCATCTCGTTTACAGGGCTATATTGGAGAATACACATGATTGACATGATGCCAGCTATTATTTGGTTCATTCTAGTCACTTTGGGAAGCACATACCTTATTGCGTTTTCATACAAAAATACTAAATTCATTTTGAAACACAAAGTATGCATTGTTTTCTGTTTATATAGTTTAGGTATATAATACATAGAGTATAAATTATTTTATAATTTTTTAGATTGCAATAAAAAGGGAAGAAGCCGTGACCAGAGAAATAACCAAAAAGTATGCAGAAGACAAAAAAATTAGCAAGAAAGAAAAGGATGAAAAGTACTGCACTTTTTTATAAGTAGTTTTATACATTTTTAAGTTACTTTAAAATATGTCGTGAGTTATTTATCCAGTTTCCTAATGGTTTAGTATGAAAATAATTTAATATTTAAATATTTCAACTAAAATTAATTAAATTAAATTTCTTGAGATTATATGCCTGGTAGTGGCGCACACAGATGGGTACAACAGGAGTGCAGTCGACACTCCTATAATAATAGGTGGTAGATGGTTGACTAATATTATTCCAATATTTTATTGGTAAACTATAAGATAATCTATTATTAATGTTATTTAAGTAAGAAAATTACAAAAATTGTTTGGGTATATTTAATAGGTGGTGGGTATGTTGGTAAAGTGTGCTATATATATATATATATATATATATATATTTTGTGTAAGATATTGTAGAGAATTACAGAGAAAGGATAAGGAAATTGTGTATAGTATTTATTGATCTAGAAGAGTTATAAAAAAAAGTTATAAATGAACGTCATTAAAAACATGTATGAAGAAGCAAGTACAAGAGTGAGAAGTCTATGTGGAGAAACTGAGGATTTTATGGTTAGAGTGGGAGTAAACCCGGGTTCATCTAATTTGAGTTCTTACTTATTTTCTTTGATAATGGATAAAATAACAAAGAATAAACAAGGTGGGGTATCATGGTGCATGCTATTTGCCGATGATATAGTGGCATAGTGCTTGTAGATGATTTTTGAGGAAGTGAATGGTAGGCTTGCAAAATAGAGGAAAGCTCTTGAAAGTAAAATACTAAGGATTAGTAGGATTAAAATAGAATATTTAGAGTATTATATTGGTGAAAGGGAACACAAAGAAAATAGGGGATGTTCAAGTATTTAGGGTCTGTTGTACAGAAAGATGGGGATTCGAAGAGGATATAAATTACAAAATTAAGGGTAGATGGATGAAGTAGAGAGAAGCGTTAGATGTTTTGAGTGACAGAATCTATTAGATTAAAAGCTAAATCTTATGAGACAGTAGTGAGACCTGCAATGATGTATGATACAGAATGTTGGGCAGTAGATAGAACAGAGAATGAGTGTAGCAGAGATGAGAATGTTAAGGTGGATGAGTAGAGGAACTAGATAGGATAAAATAAGGATTGAGTATATAAGAGATAGTATAGGAGTAACTATGATAGTTGAAAAAATGAGAGAGAATAGATTGAGATGGTTTGGGCCATTTGGTATTGAAGAGGGAAGAGACAGAGGTAGTAAGATTACTAAAGGAAATGTATGTTGATGGAAAAAGGTGATGAGAAAGACTGAAAAAGAGATGGGGGGTGGGTGATATCGAATGATAGTGGGTGTAAGTATAGGAGATGTGGGAGGTAGTGTTAAGTGGAAGTTTACTGAATTAATCGTTACTTGTTGCTCACTGAAAAGTAATCACCATCTGGCCACCCTACATAGATATTTGTAATTTTGGCTATTTTTATTGCCCGCCTTATACATATATAATAAAGTTTTGTCGATAAAAATTAGATATACATTAGTATGTATATACCAATTTATTTGAATAATTTACAAGTAAAATAAAATATAAAATGATTTTTTTTAATTGATCCATTATTTCTTTCTCTTGATTTTTGAATATTTTTATACTTTTATGAATGTTTGTTAATTTTTCTATTGCCATATGATATAATAATGAACACATTTATTTTAAAACATTAATATTATATCATTGGAAAATACTTAACTTATGTTTGTTATATTGTGCAAACGAAAAAAAAGTTTTGTTCACTTGAAATAGTATATTGAAAAAAGGAATATATCTTTTATAAATTATTACAGAAAATAAAATTATTAACATTTTTTTTCTTTAATTTTAGAGCCTTATTCCAGAAAAATGATGTAGCCGACTATGAAGCAACGGCATTTTCAATATTCTACAACAATGCATTGTTTTTAGTGATTGTGGTTTTGCTCAGTTTCTATCTTTTGAAAGGATTCTCAACAACAGCGTATCCTTTTAAAATACTATATATCTTATAATTTTAAGTAGTTTTTAAAACTTTAATTTATAATAGTGATTGTCATAAAAAGTATTTGGTTCTTTTTCATATAACTAAAAAACATATTTTAATGTTTTTATAACATATATAATAACAAGAGCTCAATAATTTATGCGTTTAAAGTTGTGAAAATTTGTCTTACATATGCACAAAAAGAATTTAGGACAAAATCCACTCGGTGTCTTTCGGGTAGGACAAAATCCATATAGTATTATGCTAGGACAAATTCTGCCCAAGATTTTTAATTTTTTGACTTAATATTTTTTAACAAAAATACATGAATTTAAAATACAAATTGTGTTGATTATTATTTATTTTATTTTTCCAACTATTAGTACATTTAAATATGGACAAGAAATTTCTGAAAAATACACTATAACCATTAACATTTTACAATTAAGTTTTTAGTTTATAATAATTATTAAAATGTACTAATAGTTGGAATAATAAAATATTCAATGTAATTCATGTTTTAAATTCATTTGTATTCATATTTTTATAAATATTTATCAAGTTAAAAAAAAAAATTATAATCTTGGGCGGATTTTGTCCTTTTACCATATAAAAAACTTCAAAAATATGCACAAAAACACTGAAATATGCAGTTCAATATATGTGTACTTTTGACAAAATATTCTTAAATACTTGAATATTCATGTAAGAAAGTTTAAATATTTAATATTATATTCAAAATATTAGTTTTTATTTAAAAAAAAATATCAATATGTTTCAACGATT
This sequence comes from Pemphigus obesinymphae, assembly GCA_025469235.1. Classification (NCBI taxonomy): domain Eukaryota; kingdom Metazoa; phylum Arthropoda; class Insecta; order Hemiptera; family Aphididae; genus Pemphigus; species Pemphigus obesinymphae. Next base: position 123,520 of record JAIPRL010000246.1, on the reverse strand, counting down.
CGGTCGTAAATAGAGCGATAACAAATTGCAACACATTTCAACATGCATTACTGACTACATTATTACAATCATAAATATTTTATAAAAATATCATATTTGATTTTTCTTTGTAATTTTTTTCAAAATATAAACAATTTTTTAAAATATGCAGTAAAATCTTCAAATGTTTAAAATGTGCATTTTTAAAAATAAAATATACAATAATGTGTTCTATAACCTTATGAATTTAAAATTCAGACATCACAAAATATATTTATGCAGAGTCAGAATTCTTCTATTTACTTTCTGAACAAATACGCAAATGTATAAAGTACCGAGCCCTGATAATAATATATATTAATATCTATAAAATAAATCATTAACTTCTCCTTGATTTTTATATTTTGAATTTAAAGGTAGACAAAGTTGGGAAGTACTTTCTGAAATGCCTATTGGAGTCTTGTGTTAGTAATAAAATGATATTACTTTTGGCAAAACTATTTTATCTTGAAAAATAAAATCTATATTGTAGCTTTTATAAGATTATAAAAGTAGAATTTAAAACTAAACTATAAAATAGTAATAACAATTTAATTAATAATATAATAATAATGGACTATATTAAATCCACACATTTCAATTGTTTTTCAAAAGATTAATAATAGACTGTAATAAATTGAATAATTACAATTTTGTAGTTTTTCTAATACTTATCTGATGGAAAAGCAATAAATTATTGGGATTAAATAATTATAGAATGACTATATTTCTGGAATACATATTAAACATGCAAATACTTACTGTTAAATAACATAATATAATATAGGGTGTTAATGCATGTTGAACCATATTTTGTTTTTTAATCGATATATACTATAAAAAATTACAATAAATATGTATATGTAAAATGAATATATATCATAAAAAATAATATGTGCTGAGAATATTCATAAAAAGATTATAAATTATTATAGTTTCGTCCATAACCCATCATCAGGTTTTTATACTAAAAAATGTTTAGTAAAATATATAAATAATAATATTGGTTTTGCTTCGTTAAGGTTGTATTCTACTATCTTCGTGTAAATCGTGTAGACCAAATAATTTCAAGCAATCTGATTGGTCAATAATAGATAATAATAGTGGTCTCATAATCATGGTTGAACCTGTTGCCGTAGATTACCAGTAGTTGAACATTGCTTTACTTTTCAGCGTAGGTTTGATCGTGGTTACTAATGATTAATACCTTTGATTAATTAAAATCTGAATTTGAATTGCACCCAGTATGATCTTTTCTTCTGTATAACAATAACTCTTTGTTATAAGAATTTTATGTCTTTAAATAATTTTGTTTTGCCATTTTAGAAAATATTACAGTTAATTAGGTAGATACTTAATTAACTACAATTATATAATATAGTATGCCTAATGCAATATATATAAAAAAAAAAAAAACTAAAAGAAATACAGTAATTGTAACTCGGGACACGATCTACCATTAATAAAATATCTATTATTTTATTAAATTTATTATGTTTTAAAATTTAAAAATGTTTTGTTTATATCAATGATGTTATCACTATACCTAGGTTTTGCAACCTTAATATTGAAAGAAAAAAAACCACGGAGTTAGTGGAATATCACTTTTTCGCAACCTACTTGCTAATAATTTAATGGGAATAATTGTAACAATAAATTGATGACTCAATTCCACAAAAATATTTACTTTATTTTGATAAATACGTATTTTAGTAACAAAGTTACCACCTTCAGTACACAATAACGATTGGATAACTTATTAACTTTCAGTTTTTCAAGTTTTCTAATTTAAATTATATATAATAATACACTATATGTAAGTATAAAATATTTAAATGTTTAAAAATTGAAATATACAATAATATGAATAATAGCATAATTTAATACAAAAACAGATTAATAAATAATGTGTGATCAAATTAAATATTGATAATAATTAATATTATACAAGTGAAAGATTAGATATTCATCAAATTTCAATGATGACGAGTTTCAAGTGATGCATGATAAAATTCCATAATTCATTGAATATCATCTTTTACTGTTCAATGGTTTGTGTAAAATATAGATTGAATATTAAATATATAGTAGGTAGTCACAATAATGAAACAGTACCATTATATTTATTTTATAATTTGTAAATTATGTTTATAGTTAAACTGAACTTTGTATTAGAAAAGTAGAAAAATATCCATTAAAAATTTTAATTTATTAATAATAAACAACTAAAATTTACTTGGTAATATTAGTATTCTTACAAGATATTGATTAATACTTACAATTTTAATTAACTAAATTATGAATTGAAAAATGTGTTAACTTCTAATTTATTCAAAGAAATCCATGAATAATGGTTTGCAATTGACATTATTTATTTTTTGTTTGAATATAATAAGTTTATATAACCTTAACTCAAATATTCATAGGAATTACATTTTTTCTGTTGGAATTGCCAGCGGATTAATTGCATTGTTTTCTACCGGAACTCAGTAAACATTACTTATTCGTGCAAACTCAACGCCATCAACCAGTTCAAGTTCACGAACAAAATGAAATATTGGACTATGATATAAGATTGTGTATACAATTTTTAAAAAATATATATTAGGTTCTAGTATATATATATATATATAAATTGATTTCTTTTTACTATTGTAAAAAAATGTTAAAGTTATTTTCTATTACAAGAGTAAAGTACTTGACTGCTAATAATTCACATTTTTATTTTTTTTTTTTATTAAGATCATTTATTACAATAAAAACAGGATATTTTGTTATCCAATTTATAATATAATATTAGTTATTCATTTTTCTTCCTAAACAGTAATTGTTAGTTTTTATGGAATGAATAATTTACCATTATAAAATTCACTGAAGTAGATATTTTTCACATATTATACAGAGTATTTATATAAGTATTAAATCTGTTCTTCTTTTTATATTTATTAATAGATTTTGAAAATTATTTTTGAGTTGTATTCAAAGTTTATTTTTTCCTAAATATTTTGTTATTTCATTATTTGGAATTGAAAGATTTTGAAAAACAAAAAGTATTTTCACTTTAATATGTACTATACATACTGGTATTAAAAGATAAGATGCATTATTAACAATTTCAAATTAATATAACATCAATATAAATAAAATAAAGAGCAGTTTTTTGTTTTTACCAGTTCTAAATGGAAATGTATAAAGTTCCATATCAAAATCAAATTTTGCATTGACAACTTCTTAATTCTCGATTGTTACATAGAGGTAATCCAAATTTGACCTTAAGAGGATTTGAAAGTGTCTGACTGTCTCTTTCTATCACACACATATCTGCAATTTAGACCATTTCTATTTCCAACATACTGATGGATCTAGTGATGTGATAATGATCATAAAAATTGATCTGAATTTGTCGTAATGTCTACTTTAGACACATTTTTGATATTTTCTCCCCAAGTCTGTCTAAAATTATATTTATATATTTTCGTACATTTAAAAATCAACATTTTCAATTTTTGTGAAAATCAAGGGAAAAAAATGTAAAAAGTAGGAAAGTAGTTCTAAAGTATATTTCATGACAAATTCAGTTCAGTGTTTAGAATCCTTATCGCATAACTAAGACAATTGGTATATTGGGAATTGGATTTAGTATCTTTTCAAATACAGTACCTAGCTGTATTTGTTGACATGTGCCCAGTGTTGAATCCATGTATATTTCACGTGGTATTTGCCCCCCCTGATAATTATAATGTGAAAAAAATATATTTATTAAATATTTAATACTCGTTACGATTTTATTATCTTCAACGATGTATATCATACAATTATCCATTTTACATTAAGACACCTAATAAATACGTATCTAATCGTATTTAATGAAAATATGAAATATTATTTATTTTTCTATCATACAATCCAACATACAATCGTTTTCATCCATGCACTTTTACTATTTTTACACTCAATATTGTATAGGTATGTTCCTACCTACTATTTTGGCGAAATTATGTAAAATACTATTAACGAGAACAATAATGATTAAATGATGACGAGAATAATAAATACGATTTATGATAATGGCTGGATATTACGATGTAAAACTACCTACTATTATTACTTCATTGTTAATAAATTGTATCCTCGAATGACGAATATACATTTTGACAATAACTATCTAATAGATTAGTCATTTGTGCACAGTTGTTTGTAGTTGAATGTTGTTTCGTAAAATGGCTAAAAGGAGTACCTAAAACAGATTATTTTTCACAAAATAAAATAGTTAAAATTTCAGAACACCAAGAATTTCATCATGACACAGATGAAGATGAATTGAAAGTAAAATGGTTATGTAATAAAAAATGGGAAAATGATTTTCCGTGACTTTATTTTGATATTCAACATGACGGGGGCTTTTTGTAAATTATGTAAAAAACATGCTGTAAATGATTTCATATTATTGGTTAACAACTTAGCACTGGAGAAAAATTCATCAATACACCATTTATAAATAATTATAAAAAAAGCTCCGGGAAAATATGGTAAATTAAATAAACATAAACATTCTGATTCATATATTCGTAGTGTGGAGCAAAAAAGACTTACCTACCTGCCTACTTTATAGGCCTCGAAAAATCCTGTTTACAGTCAAATTTTAATTCAAAGCAGAAGAATATACGATTAATAGAAAACATTTATCAATTCTTTTTCACGGAATTTATTTTTTGGCTAAAGAAGAAATAGTACACACAACCAAGTATGAGCCTTTAGTTAAGCGTTTATTAGTGAAAAGTAGTATCACTTAAAAATTGGGGATTGACATAAATAGTGATATATATCTACAGCTATTGAAATTTTACGTTGTGTATCAGAAATATTAGATAATGATGTTTTTGGTAAAAAATTTTCTTTAATGGTCGATGAATGTACAAATATTAACAATTAAATCTGAATTATCCATATGTACTTATTTGTTTTGTTAAAAATAATCAACCAGTTGAACAATTTCTTGGTATTGTAGATTTATTTTATACTAAATCTCAAACAATATAGTAGATGCAATAAATGGTGAATTAGCTACACACAATTTATCCAAAGAAAATATTATTGCTTGTGATTTTGATAGGGCGTCAAACATGTCGGGAAATAGAAGTGGTGTTCGAAGACTTATTAGTGAAAAAGCTGGAAGTTCCTTATATATATAGTCAAGCACATATAGGTATTATCACTTGCACTAACCAATATAAGTAAAACAATTCCAAAAATTAAACACGTGTTTCACGTCTTTTATGTTTTACAAATTATTTCATCAATCTCCTAAACGCGACCAAAAGCTTCACAAAGTACAAGCTATAATTAATGAGCCTGTTTTAAAAATAACAAATACTGTAGAAATTCATTGGTGAAGTCATTACAAAATCGTCAATGCAATCTAGCATTCTTATATATTGCTATTGCTACAACTTGTGAACATATACATGAAGGTGGTGCCGATTTAGCTTCATTAGCTGTCGAAATTTTGTTAAGTCTTCGTGAAGAAAGTTTCATTATAATGTTGTGTGGATTAGATAAAATACTAGGTGCCATTTCTAATTTAAGTCTGATATTACAAGCTCCCAAATTATGTATTTTGATTTTGCCGACTCTAATTAAAAATACAACGGTTCACTTAAAACAAATTGCTGAAAGTTTAAAACAAGATGTTTATAATAGCATTATTATGAAAAATACTATCGAAATTTCAAACACACTTAATTCTTTAAAAAAATATGATAGTGTAAAAAATACACCATGTTGTATTTTATTATTTTCAGAACAACTAGGTAATAAAATAAATGGATCGTCGGTTTAATGATACTGCGATTAAGCTTATAGAAGGGTGCTCAATATTTGAAAATTATAGTTCTTTATCAAATGTATCAGAAAAATAACTGGTTGAACAATTATGTGATTGTTTATTTATATCTGAATATAATAAAGACTATATAATCTCAGATTTTAAGTCATTTAAATTTGTATAGCCATTAAAAAAGCGGAGGTTCGTGAAAATCCCACAGCTGAACTTCTTGAAGCTATAATATTGGATATGAACATTTAAGAAAATTGGCAGAATCAGTTTTATGTACTTATACCAATTACCACTACTACGGATGAGCGCTCATTCAGTGCGATGAATCGAATTATATAACAAACTTCGAAATCGGATGGGACAATAGATACTGATACATTGGGATATTTCATGAAAATAAGTATCGAAGGTGAAGAATATCCATCATAGGAGTTCATCGAAGAGGGAATTAATTTGTTTTCAAAAAAACTAATCGCATACGATTGATTTAAAAATAAAAATTAAATATGTTACTTATTTTTATAAATAATATTTTTATTAAAATTTTTATATATTATGTAATGTATAAAACATATATTAAATGTATTTTATTCAATGTAATAATTAATAATAATATAACTCGTCGGTATTTTTAAAAATTTAAATTGAATTTATATTGTTGTGTAGCTCTTATAAAAACTGAAGAATAGTAAATTCCATACATTTTTGAATTACCTACGTACTATAATACTTTGTCAACCTATTTTTCAGAAACACTTTAGGGGTAAAGGAATATATTCTAAAAAGTAAAGGCCTGCAGTTTCTGTTATTATATATTTTTAAATTAATTAATTAACAATATTATTTCCCAAAATGAAATTGGTCTCTGACTCTTATATAAGTAATATATATACATATAGGTATATATATAACTACTGTTATGTAAAATACATAAACCTAAGTATATAAATTGCACTAAAAAAAGTTACACTAATAAGGTAGTGTCACACTCAAAAAAAAATTACACATCCAAAGTATCCCACTTAAAAAAATGTATACTTACAAGGAGTTGCATCCGGTATGGGTGTTGCACTCAAGTTATGGTTTAATTAACAATAGGTACCAAAAAGTATGACCAACGATTAAAAAAGGGGAATACCCCCAGTAAAAATATCCGAATTCAACTCTGTATGTGCCTGTGCGTGCAAGTATTTACACAGAAAAATGACTAAATTATACTACTAAAACAAAAATACACTGCGTAACGCGAATAAATCAAATATTGTCTATACACAACCCTTTAAATGATATTGCTTCCAAAATGCAGAGTTAAAATTTTACCAGGTACTTATTTATTTTTTTTACTTTAACCCTCGAGCGATGGGTAATTTGGATATTAATAAATAATTTCATATAATCTGTGTGTAGAATGTGCAATTTAGTTCTCAAACGTGGTAGGTACCTACTTTTGTGAATTTCGTTTTAATAATAACAATACGATGTTTAATATTAATTGGTTGGTAGTTAGTGCACGTAAAATCAATTATATTTTGTGATGTAAGACGTAGGTACCTAGTACGGTACTACACTAGTGTCTAGTACCTAATTACAGAATTTGAGTTAAAAATATTTTGTTCTCGTACCACAGTAAAGTTAACACGTAGCATTCTATATTATTTCTATGTACCTATTCTATGCTCATAGATTAAGAAATAAGAATATTAATAATATAATTTTATACAGTTACATTTTTGTATAGTCCATAAAGTAATCATAAAGAACAAGAGAAACATTAGTGTCCATTCTGATCCACTACGGAGCTGTGCCCTGTGGAATAGTATTAGGTATAATGCATAGAAAAGTAAATAATGTATAATGTTATAAGGTATGTTATAATTATAAGGTATAAATGTTCTATAAATTATGTTGTTTTGTGCTCGTAGCTCGTACCATAGTATTCGTATTATTAATTTTGCGAAGTTGGTAACACTAATTCTCATTATCAATATGTCAAACAATGATTTTCAGTCATGTCAAAAGACATATCTCTGTTCATACAGACTGTTCTCAATGGCCAAAACTCAAAAGACGTGTGATAATTGATAAAGTGTAAATACGAACATAGTAATTAATTATTTAAATTTTTAGTTTTCCGCTAGTTATTTGTTATAAAATTGTATTTAATTTACTTACCAGTTAAGTTACCTTTATGCATTCGTAATGTTTGGAAATATAAATTAGTACGACCAATGGAATTAATCGGGTTAAGTGCAAACAGAGGATTTGGTCATGACTGAAGAACAAGTTGGCTTTAACTTGGCCGATTTGAAAAAACTGTGCAACTCCTATATAGATTACACTCGAACGTATATGGACGAAAAAACTATCAAGCGAATTAATATGCAACGCATCGCTATGGAGAATTTCGTGTTTCAGTTTTCCACCGATGTGGTGGACTTCAGTTCACAGTATGGCAGTGACATTAGTATATCTTACACAGCCAGTAATCTTACTGGCAGGCCCAGTAAGTTTCCAAGTTATGGAGACTTTCCCCAATCTTTTGTTATGGTAAGTTTTTGATATTCTGTGTGACCATTTAGCTTAATCTACGACTATTCGCATGGTGTGTCAAAACGTAACTACTCGTTATACAGTGTTTATTTCAGACCTAATGTTCCGGGGGATATAAAAAATATTCAGGGCCCTAAAAAAGTTATAGCACTGTTTATTCTTGACTTAAATTATGCATTAAAAATTATTTGGGGAGGGTATCCCCCCATTCTTCCCGCTGAAATTAACAATGCTCGCATACAGAGTTGTAGTCTACACATAATATAACAATATTAAATGTTTTTATCAAATTTATGGTTAACACTATTTAATTTAAACTATTAGTTAGAAAATAGTGATCTATTGGGGGTGTGGTTTTCCATGACCTACAAGTTGGCTAGTCTAAAATATAGACAAATATGAATTTTTCAGATCTATTATAATAGGTACCTATGATTTCTTATAGTACCTAAAGTAAGGATTTCCAATAATAAAAAGCAATTTGTTCATCAGATAGGATATTGGTGGTGGTAGGATTGCATTTTTTTCAATAAAATTATTCTGAGTGAAGCTTGATGTATTATACATATGTAACTAAAGCTAAAACCTTAATGCACTAAAAATCAATGAATTTTGTCAATATTTATTGCACTAAAAAATCTAAATATGTAATATTTTAAATAAAATATACTGCTTTAAATTTTAAAATATGCATTATATTATTAAATGTTTAATTCCGGTATTACATGTAACACTGTAATCATTTGCGTACCCTACATCTTACATGTATTTTTTATTCTGTGGTGTTTCAGGTAAAGCCTGACAACGATTAATGTATTTAATCAGGTCAAAAAATTAAAAATTAAAATTAACTTTAATTAATTACGAATAGAACTTAAAAGTCTTTGCTTTATAAATAATTATTTAACAGTGAATATTCATAATAATAAATTGATGAATCAATTCCACAAAAATATTTACTTTATAACGACTGGTAGTCGTTATTGTGTACTAAACATGGTAACTTTGTTACTGAGATACGTATTTACTAAAATAAAGTAAATATTTTTGTGGAATTAAGTCTTCTATTTATGGCTGCATACGAGTTCTGTCCCAAGCACAAACGTTGCAATATAAGGTATACTAGTTCCGTCCCGGTAAAAAAATATATACCGATTCGTGAAAAAGAATAACATACCGATTCCGTCCTTCAGTTTTAAGGCGTTATATATTGGATATTTTAAGAAAATTAAAATCTATCAATTATATTTTAATATATTTCAAAAGTATTTTAACTAATATCTTACTAAAAATTAAAAAAAAAAGCATTTAAATATTCACATGAAAGAGTCAAAAATAATTATAGGTACATTTAAAAAAACATTTAATATTTGAACATTTGTCACTGGAGTAAATTTATGTCACGTCCTCGTAAGTCCTCTTTAATTTTATATTATATATCTTTTTTTTAGATGAGATGGAATCGGTATTTTTTTTTTTTTTTATGCTGGGATAGAATTGGTATACCTATATTTTGCCGGGACAGAATCGGTATAAAAAAAAAAGGTCGTCGGGACGGAACTCGTATGCAACCGCATTTATTATTAGAAAAATCCAAAAGTACTCAAATTATAAACCGTAAATATTCATTTGTTTATTTTAATTATAAACTTTTTTTATTATTGATGAAAAAACCATTTTGTTGATTTATACCTGCATTTTATTTAATATGCACAAATATTAAAATAATAGATACAATCAGCATTTAAAAAAAAAAAACATATATAGGTATATAAATAATTAGATAAATAAGTACCTACAGGTACATGATTAATATTATTATTATTATTACCTAGGTATTAAAGAAAAACGGGCTAATGTCCAATTTTGCTGATTTATGAATAAAATGTGCATCAATATTTAAAAAAAATTCAATTATGCAAGAAAAAATTTGAATTTGTATTGTATGTATTATAATTTATAAAAAATATTTCAGTCGTTTTAAATTTTCAATATTCAGCAGCTCCCTAAATATATACATATGCCGATATGCGTCAAGATAAAATTTTAAAAAATGTAAAAAGACATTTGAAAATAAAAACTTTAAGAATTTTGATATTAATATGATTATAGTCAGGCTAAAAGTAAAATATAGTATTCTGTGAAAAATTTAAATTTCTTGAATCATTATTTTCAGAATTACAAGGAAATAACCATTTTAATTCGTTTTTTAAATAGTATTTCGGTAGTATTCTATTATTACTTATTTATATATTAAAATAGTAATCAAAAAATTTAAAAAATACTACTTTAAAGTACTAACCTAGAACTTAGGTGCACATGGAAAGTTAATTGCTCATAGAAAAAAATAAATAAACCGCTGTAAAATCTCTCACTCCACTTAGAATTTAAAATATAATCAGATTATACATTATACTATAGTTATATCAATCCCCTAGTTGGATTTCAAGGTATCCTAGCCCTTTTGGCACTTCTTTACATCCATTTCACCATATACCTAGTCTTGGATTAAATCTTGAATGTTATGTTATAAGTTTAGTAAAATAATAGATCGTTTATGGATGTATATTTTGATACAAAAATAGTATTACTCCTATAGATTTCAATAGCAGTTCAATAGGAAATTTAGATTTTATTATCGAGGTTTAATTTAATGTTTAATGTTGTATTTAAATATCAGGTCGGTCTTAAACTTAAAAAATATTCACAGAAATCTAGTAGTATAGGTATAGTAAAATATTTATATTATATTTTAAGTAATATTTAATAATATTTTATATATACAATTGAATAATAGTAAAATCCGGAATATTGTTAATTTTATCAAAATTAAAACATAGTATATAGGTATTAAAAAAAAATCTAAAGTTGATTATAGTATTTTAAAAGACCTTCAGAGGGTATATGTTCTTAGGTTTTTATATGGAATTTTATTATTTTAACAACATGCATTCTTCACTTTTACATAACTTTATAAAAAAAAAAAAATATAACATTAGTGTCATTAAAAATTAATTAATAATATAATTATATAGGTACCTATATAATATATTAAGATGATGCTACATACCCAATTTTTAAGAATTTTTGTATATGTAATTTTTATGAAATTTCAAGAAAAATGAAAATACAATACAAAAAAATTTAAATATATTTTTTAAGTAATTTAAAAACAGTATTGTGTCAATAACATTTTTAATTGTTGTGAAATAATGATATTTGTTAAAAACCAAGTTTACACATTTTTCAATTTTATCAACTTGAGAATATTGTATTAAGATGAAATAAAAAATAAATTTAAATGGACAAAATTATCTAGTAATTGATGTAGCTGATTTGTAATATATTCATTTTTACATGTTTTATGAGCTGTTTAAAAAAATCTATATTTGAACAGCTCATAAAACGTATATAAATACATATAACAAAATCATCTTCATTAGTTGCTCAATAATGTTAGCAAGAATTTCTTTTTTTTATTTTGTATTTTTCACGTATTTGTAAGTTGATAAAAATGAAAAATACTAATGCAAGTTTTTCATTGAAATATATTTATTTAATAATTATATTTCAATTCACAGTGTGTGATGAGAACAATTTTCAATACCATTTTTTTTATTCTTTTTATCTGGGGACCTTCACCATTTTAAAAGACTATTTTGCTTATTTTCTTATTTTTAAAATAATTTTTATATTTTTTTTTTTAGAGGGGTTGCCTGAACTTTGGCCCTAAGGCTTCTAAACTATAAATTTAACCTGGGTTCGTAATATATAGAATTAAACCTATAGATTGGAGCCCCCCTCTGAATTTACCGTTCAGTATTTAACGCTTAGATCCACCACTTTATAATAGTTTTCTAAACTTATGTTTAAAAATTCAAAAACTATGGAAAAATAAAACTAATTATAAATATTTAATAAATACTAAATGTAATTAAAATCAACAAGTAACCGGTGATAATAATGAAAATATTTATTAAATCTATTATTTTTTTAAAGCCAAAATGGCCATCGTATGTCTCCATATTCCCATTAACTGGTATATAAGTCATTGTATTTATTTATTATATATAATTAAATATAATAATAATAATAATTAATATTATATTTAATAATATAATAATTTATTATTAATTTATGTTACATGTATATATATATATATATACAGATTATGTAACAAATAAATTATACTTTGGTAACTTACCCCTAGGTATTGATAATATTTCTCTTTTTATAGAGGACATATGGACCATGGAAGGAACTTGCGCCATCTCGAAAATGTCCAATTATGCCACAAAATGCTGGACCGATAAAGAGTGAAGATTATATAAGTAGGATTAAATAAATATAATAAAAATGTAATATTATTTATAGTCTTGGTATATTTTAGTATTATCATTTGAAACACCAGTTGTACCTTTGGTTATATCCATATTTGAAACATACACGCCAGGATCTGTAGTACGTATATCAGGAAAAGTGATTGATCTTCCAGAAACAATAGCATGGAAATTATTGTGGGAAGGTTTGCCACAGAATTGTAATAATTTAAGACATTCTCGGTTGTTTGCTCCTCAATTGAAACATATAAAGGACAGAGTCAAGTAAGTCAAAAATAATATTTTATTACAAATTGTTACAGTTAGTAATAATATGATGGACATTATAAAATAGTTTGTACTATTAAGGGGCCTTGCGACTGCTGTATATTATTTCTTTCATCAGACTGATACAATATTTATTCTGATATTAGTTTTTAAGAGAATGGTACACCAGTATATTTTAAACGTAAAATTTTGCTTTAGAGAAAAACTATCACAGCTTGTCATGAACTGATATGAACTTTTTTTTTTACTTAAGGGGGACATAACTACAGGTTACATTTACCTTGGATTTATAAAATATGTTTTCCATCTTCTTTAATTATTGTTTGAAACACTATAATTTTCGTGCTTATTTTTGTAGTCTTGTTCAAAATTGAACATATTGAAAATATGTTTAAAATCACAATATAAGTTAAATTGTGACCTCTTCCAAATAAGTTTATTTTTATTAAAATACATTAAATATACAATGTGCTAACACTAGGTCTGAAATTTTGATGGAATATCATTATTTTTCTAGTGTTTTAAAATGTAGTTCTGTAAGTACGAAATACTGATTAATTTAATGGGATTTTTATTTTGCATTTTTTGACAAATTAAATTTTTTAGAATATTTTTCAAGATGTAGAGCATTTTTCACAAAATTTAAATTTTCTTCTACAAATATTAAAAATAAAATATTGATTATCTTATCAATTGTCAATTAATAAAGAAAAAATTATAACAAAGCCGTGATAGTTTTTCCCGTTAAGTAGAATTTTGCATATAAAATATAACTGGCACCGGATCCCTTAAGGGAATTGTAGCATAGCGTATTTTAAGGAGTAATATTTAGGCATCTTATACAACATATAATGCTGTATATATTTTAGGATTGTTGATGTGTTAGTGTGTAAATTAATATGAGTGTGCGTAATCAGTTATCGAGTTACCCCGTCCGTGCCAGCTTTACTTAGCTATCTATAATGGATACTCATCATCATTGTTAAATGACAAGTTTCCAGAATATTACTACCAGTACAATAATGATTTTTATTATAATAATAATATTAGTATATTATATTTACAAATATAATATTTATATACAGTGAAACCTCTAAATAGTGGACATCTTCGGCTACCAAAATTTTATTTGGTATTTGGAAAAGTTCTCTATTTAGAGGGAGTAAATGTTTGAAATTCTTAAAGAGTAAATGTGTAAAATGAATATATTAGTGCTAGGTTATATTAAATTATAATTATATTATTAAATGTAATTAATAATTATGCAGTTTTAATGATATAATAATTTTAATGACTTAATAATAATTATGGTACTTAATACCTAATTTTAATATATACGTACAAAAAAAAAAAGAAACCATGAAGATGTCTCGCTCTGCATATTTATCGAATATGTTTAGTAATTTAGTCTTCCAATCATTAACAGATTCTATCAACAGCTGATGTTTCCCCACAGATCGATTTAAACAAAATGTTATGCCTTTTTTGCAATTTTTCAAGCCATTTATTTGAAGCTTTGAAGTCATTCAATCCATGAATTCGAACTATCTGTTTAGCCACTTCGTGTATCACTGGACCTGAAACTGACATATTTTTTTCCTGAACTTTGCTAAACCAGACCATTTTTTCTAAAATGTATTCTATATAGTCCACTATCTTCATGTAGATGATAAAATCACAGATTTGACAGAAATGACAGATTTGAATTAACCACTAAATTTACTGTACTTTTGTCTGCAGATTTTTCAAATTTATGCCTGTATGCATAGTCAACACGTTAGGTGTCACTTAAATGGCTTAGGTGTCACCTAGCTACGGGGTACATAACCTCCACTTAACATGCCCGTAAAGTTTCATAGCACAGTCAAAATTTAAGTGTACCGTAGTTAGGTATTACTTAAATGAGTAATCCTTAAAGATAATATTTTCTTCCATGATATTTTAGAGTTATCAGTTGATATTTCATTATCAGTGGTATCGAGTTTGAATTTTATTATCAAATACGTTTTAATTTTATTTTATAAAAGTGAATTAGGAACAAAATAAAAAGAGAAAGAGAAAGAAGTCCCAATTGGTACTCAGAAAAAAGAAAATTTTTTTAAACTTTTTTTCAAAATATAAATATGTAATTTAAGACTCTAAAATAGATTTTTCTTCAAATAAAAAGAAACATGAAGTTTGGTCAAAAATAATGATTGAATTTAATTGATATGGCTAAGTCAAAAAGCTAATTTGTATATAACAGATATTTGTTGCATAACATATTTCGTTAATCATACTAGTACCTACTACCTAAGATTATATTGTTAAATGTTGTTATAAAATGTTTATAGAGAAAAATTA
>JAIPRL010000246.1:90459-108066 GCA_025469235.1 Pemphigus obesinymphae | reverse complement strand
TGTGTAAGTGTATTACTTATACACTATGTAGGTACAATGATAAATTATTAACTATAATCTGAGTTTACGGGCGCGCTAAGTGTGGTCTATCCACTACTTAATTTTTAGGGAAACCTTAAGTAACAGTGCAACCTTAAAAGTAACTATGCAACGAATTTTTATGGGACTATGCTTAGGTGACACTTAAATTGGTTTTAAGTAACACTTAAACGACTATGCATACGGGTATTAATCTTGGATCTGTTCTAATTTCAACTAAATATTTGTACTTTTTCATATTTTTATACTTAATTTTTCCGTTATATAAAATACAAAACTCCAAAAGTGAAAAGACAGTAAACGTTATGAAAAATTGAAATCTATTTACCAAATTAAAATTTGAGTATTTAATATGCTGTAATATTGGAAGTCGTACATGGTGTTTTTCACCAAAAATTACTTACTTTATATTTTATACCTCATATTTTTAATATTACTATTTAAAATGCATATTTTGATTTAAATATCTTTTTTTGTTACTTTGAATCATTAAAAAATAAATTTTAAATATATTTTTATAGTGTTTTTTGAGATTTTTAAGTCATTTTTATATTTTGTATTTTTTAAATTTTTAGGGCATTAAAATCCCAGCCCCAGCTATCACTTTTCTAGTGATGCCATTTCAGTGATCTGAATTATATGATATATGTATATATATATATAATATATAATATATATTATATATATATTATAATATGACTATCGACACAATATATGAATTATATTGCCTATATTATATTCCTGAATAGCAATGAGCAATTAAAGATATTTTTGTATTCTTTAAAACTTGCTCGAGGTATTGTACCAAGAATATTTTTCATTTTTATTGTAATAATAATAGTCTAAATATTTAAAAATTTACTTAATTTACAATTACAAGTACAATAACTCAAAAACTACAAAGAATCTACTTTTTTATTAGAGTATTCATTTTGACAATTTGATAGAATTAGAATTGTCTATTTGAGTAAAAAAAATGAATTTTTTCATGATTGCAAAATATATCACTAACGTGTATATGAGGATGTATAGAATAGCTTGCCGTATAATTTTGATACGGGTTACTTACAGTATAGCTAGCAAAATTACAACTGCAATCGTCATGTTTATAGTGTACAAATTTTGTCAGCTTTTCATAAATTATTTCACACAAAAAGTAATTGTTGTTTATATGAAATACCGAATAAACACAAAAATTATGCATTAATATTAAAAAAATATAAAATTAATTAGTAATAAAACACAAAAATTAGGAACTAAAAAAGGTATGTTCCAAATGCACACTGTTGTATCATGGAATTTGCATTTGTACATTTAAATATAAAAAAGCTGTGGAAATAATTGAACACTCATAAACACAGAACCCCTGATAATATAAAGTTCCACCAATGGTAAGCTGACGATCGCAAATAATTTTGCAAGCAGTATTATAAAACCCATTTATGATTTACACAAGCACAAGTGAAAGAATAAGATATTGCTTATATAATACTCCTAATATATGGCAGTTTTAAAGACCCTTAAATAGTATTCGATAGTTGATCATGATCTATTGAATAGTCTATATTCTATGTGAAAAGATTTGCATCACCGAATGGTACTTTTTTGATAACAACTATCGAATAGTTTAGTAAACTATTAAATAATTTGATACAATTTATACTAGTTATTCTATCGAATAGTTTGAACTAATTGTTTGTCTACTGAATAGTTTGATTATTACCGAATAGTTTATCGATAGTTGAAGTAGTCAATAGTTATTTAGTACCGATTAAATATTTCGATAGTGTTGTATCATTAGTTAATAGTTAATACTAATATTAACATGTTGTCTATAGAGAAATATGTATAGAGTTTAATCATTCTCAATTAAACTACTACACGGAGTTAGATGCCGTGTCTATGGGTGGTATTTTGAAATATCCAGAAAATGGTGATCATCAAGAAATTTTATCAATGCCTCAAGTTGCTCATACATTATCAGGATATTTATATGATGGCAACGAAGAAGAAAATCTAGGTTTATTTTCTGATCTAAATACCTGTATGGCATCAGTATCTTCAAATGTAATTTGTTTTTAATTTTGTTCTGTTTCAATTAAATTAAAAATAATAACAATGTGAATTTATAGTTGCCTATGTCAACGAGTTTAGATCCGTTTATGAAACTTATCAAAAACATAGAGGAACTTGAAAATGAGTTTTTGAGTGAAAACGAGCGCAAGGTGTTTCCCAATCAAGATGAAATATTGAAATTACCAGTATGTGTTTTTTTGAAATTTGATATATTATATTGATATTAATAACTTAATTTTAAAATGTTAATAATGTAATTATAGGACGAAACATTAATGCATATATTTTCGTTTTTGGATTTGAAATCATTGCGTTTGCTAATGAGGGTTTGTAAGCGTTTCAATAATATTTGTAAAGATGGATTTTTCTATAGAGAATTAAATTTAAAAGTGAGTATAATATTCAGTATTTCTTAAAAAATTAAAATATGGATTAAGTATATTTTGTTTTTTTTTTCTATTCTAGCCTTATTGGTCTTCAATTTCCAATTCAATGCTCCTTTCATTACAGCCGCACTGTAGTCGTTTGACAAAGTTGGATTTATCCTGGTGTGGTATTACAAAAGGAATATTAAGCACAACATTCAACTTGTATGTGAATAATTGTAATAATTCATTACTCATAACAATATTATTATTTATTATTAATTCATTGTTTAGATTTATAAGAAATTGTGGTACTCATTTAACACATTTACGACTTGACAGTTGTGCATTCGTCAATGACACTACATTAATTGCAATCAACTTATTTTGCAAATATCTCAATGGTATAGTTATTATAATTGTCAAAAATACACATAGATTTATTGGTGTTTATGTTATTTTTAGAATTGAGTTTGAGAAGTTGTACTTCGATCAATTTTGAATTAATACGTCCGCCGCAGAGTTTCCCTGAAATGGAACGTATAGATTTCTACAGAACAAGTATCAGCACACAATGTTTAGAATCTTATCTAATCTATATGCCCAAGTTGAAGCATATTAATTTAGGTAAATTCACATCATTTTTATTTCAATAGAGTGATTTCATTAATTTTAATTGTTTTATCAATGGTTAGGATCGTGTAAAAAAATTGACTCAATGGACCACATAACCTATGTATTGTCAATATCGAATAAGCAACTAGTGTCTGTAGATTTTTGGAAAAGTTATACATTGTCTCCGATTGGACTGAGACATTTAATGGTTCATAAAGAACTCGAAGAAATTGATCTTGGATGGTGGTTGGTATACATTAAAATATTATGTGACAATTATTTATATCAGTTAAACCAATATGTAAATTTATTTTTCAGTTTGGGTCTGAGTATACCTGGTGATAGTCTTTTGGACTTGGTTAAATCATGTCCAAAGTTGAAAAAGATTATCGTTGTGTCATTACGTGGAGTGTGCGATCGTGATCTACTTGCATTTGCTAACTACTGTCCCCTGTTGGAACAAATTGATTTGGTCGGGCTCAGAGCAATTACAGTAGATGCATGCTCAAAGTTCCTACAGAAATGCCAAAACTTGAAATTAATGGACATTAACTTTTGCGAGAACATTAAAGAAACTAATGTTAAAGATTGGCGGCTCAAATATCCTAATGTATGTATACAATTTACTTCTTCTGAACATGACAATGTGTATCATTACTAAAGCATCACAATATTTTTGATGAGTTATATTTTTTCTTTATTTTTAATTTAAATAATTTGTATATATATAGGATAACATTTTTGAAATATTGTAAGTTCTCAACATTTTGCAGAACACTTAAAATACTATTTAATAATGTAAGTTGTGATCAATTGATTTTTTTTTTATGTTTTTACTTGTGAATCTAAATTATTCAATTTTTTTGGCCTAATATTGTTTAAATTAAATACATAATTATATATTAACCAAGTGTAAACAGACCTTGGGATAAATTAGTTTAATTTTGTTTGAGTAAGCTTTTTTAAATTTAGTTCATATTTTCAATGAACTTGAACATTTATTTAGTTATTTTTTTGGTTAACAAAGTTCAATAATAATTGTTACACTAAAAAAATTTATTATTAAAATATTGTATATACCACAATTTCATTTTTGAGATGGATTTGGAGTTATTGTTATTTATATGACAATTAAAATACTAAGCAAAGTTAATATTGATTTTTCTTAGTAAAAATTGATAAAATATATGAATGAAATAAGTTTATCTAGAAAAAATGAATTAGCTTGTTAACAAACATAAAAACAATATTTTAAACAAACTTTCTAAGGTCTGGTTTCCAATTACTACGATCTCATTGATTGTGAATCTTTTTCTCATTTTGAATATGAAAAAGAAACAGAATAACATGTAATCAATATTATGTTCTAACCAAAAAAATTAATATTATTTGTTAATGTTTTTAATATGACTTTATTATAATAAATATGATGATTGATTAATAATTTAAATACTATTTTAAATTTAATTCATAAAATATGTTTGATATGGTATAGCACTGTATAATAACAAAATGTATAGGTACAATATATTATATTAAGACATAATTTCGGTGTATCACCTTGTAAACTCACACAGAACCACTTGGTATAGTTAAATATTTGTAATTTATTTTATAGCAGGGGTAATGAATTTTTTTTAGTTCAATTACCAACATTTTGTATCCTAAGTTTCCAAAAAATTGTACATGCTGAAATGCAAAAAAATAAAATATAGTCAGCAAAAGACACTTATGAGCTGGATTTATTATATCATCATATATTTAAAAGTACTTATTAATTGGTACTCAAAAGTATAGAAATTATTTTAAATAAAAGACAATTTAAGAAATTATAGTTTTTTCGTATGCCACTGAAATTTGATCAACATACTGATCTATAGTTTCTACTGTTTTGTATTCTTTATAAAAAGGTAAATGTAAAATTAAAATTATATATGTCGTATTGAGTTTACAATCTGATAACTATACAGTTTTTGATTTAATTTAATTTGATTTCAAAAATTTAATAGACAATAATGGAATAAATAGAATAAAATGGTAAAATACGGTAGGTAATATCATTGGTTAATCAATTGTAATATGTATATTAAAATTATAGCATATTTACCTGTTATAAAATGTAAAGGGTTATTTTCTGCGATTTTGTGAATTTCTGATTTACTTCTGGGCTTGTTAAAGTTTATAATAATATTATATTTCATTAAATGTTTCACACATTGGTTAAATTTAATTACTTTTATTTAAACTAAAATATATTATAAAGCTTTAATATTAATTCATATTGTATTGCATTTAGTATGATTTTGTCATATCATTAATTGTACAATAGATATATTTATAACATTGTTGTGATGTTTTGTTAAAGAAAAACATTAATGTTCAAAGTTACATATAAAATGTATTTTAACAGTGTTTTTTAAATTGATATACATATAATATTAAAAACAATTTAACAATGTATAAATAATAATTTTGTATGCTTATTAGATATCTAATACATTATATAAAAATCAAAAAACAAACAAAAAATGTATAGGTACTTAAAATATAATCAGTAGGTTTGTCATGTTATTTTAAATTGGATAATATATTTCATAAACCGACATTTTATTCTAGTATCTACACTAAAATACGATTTTATAGGTAGTTTCATATCTGGAATTTGATTTCAGAAGGGGAGGATGGCCTAAATTTAATATTGTAACAGTGTGTTTAAAACTTTTGTACACTTTTTGTATTTTTTATAATAAAAACTATTTTGAAGGGGCAACTTACTGTTAAGTACGATACTACATGAAAATTGAATGTATTTTATTATCTATTCCATAAATGTAATAAAATTGTTTGATATTACAATTTACCATGTACAATATTATCCAAATGTTATGGTATTCGAGTGTTTTTTAAATTTTTTTTATTTATTTTAAATTAAATTAGGTACTTACTTTATTTTCTTTAGACACTTGATGATTAATTTAATGTATATGTAGTATGTACAAAACGAAATGATCTTAACGTTATAATATCACGTATATAATATAATATTCGTATATAGGTTTCTTCTTTTTCTCTCAATCGGATACCCGACGTATCGTCTGTGGGTTCATTTTCATATTTATTACATAATTACATAATAGTAGTAGTGAGAAATTTGTGGGGGGAATAGTTAAAAATAATTTTTATATCCGAGCGAATTATTTTCTCGACGTTCTGATGAGGAGGGACAAGAACGCCATGAATCTGAAGGCGAAGATTAATAAGAATAATGAAATTATGTCCATGGTAATGTTCGACTGAAACATAGTAAAATAAAATTAAATAGGTATCTATAACCGAGTATTTCTACACGGTGGTCTGGCCAATATCTGCGCAATCGATGTTTCGGTCCCGGAAATAATCTTTCGATTGAAATTAATTTGAAAAATATAATATATATATATAGGTATTTTCAATATACGATTGATTAAAACACGATATAGATGTATAGCCGGAAACGAAACGCCATCGTCGCAACGATTACTGTTTTTTTAAAACAATTTTTTCCCGTTACCTCGACAAAACTATTCGATTCTAAAACGGCGTGACCAGAACGCGGACACGTGGTATTGACCCTGTTGCATTGGATATAATCGATGTCGGCCCACTGATTGATTTGGAGTCCTTCGTTGGCGTACTTGAACCACGAAAAAATGCTCAGCCATCGGAAATAATACGGGATCGAACTTGAAAACGAAATAGGTATATTAGGCGTGTTAAACGTTAATAATATAATTACTAATTTTATAATAATTATAAATGGATAATACAATATACCTACTTAATATGTACGCAGGCGAATATAGAAAATAAAATAAAAAATGGATAGAGGCGCACATATGGACGCTTACAGGGAAAAAGGTCGTTAACGACATTTTACAGGGGAGCCAAAATAAAAATACAGTATTTACATTTTTCTGTCCTCTTTTTTTGGAATATCACTGACAAGTATAGATTGTATAAATCTATTGTATAAATCTATTAATTTATCGTGTTTACCGAGTATTTTACATATAACTATAAAATGTATTGATTATTACTGTCAAACTTAGCTATTTAATGATAATATGGCGTTTACGCCCATTATTTCTCAACTTAGGTACCTGGTTTAATTTGTTGGGGACGCCTTTACGCCTGAACTCGTGAGCAAAAAATTTCGTTTACACCAGTCATATATAATTTAATAGTCGTTTACGCCTAACCAAAGTCGTTTATTCCCGACAATAACTACAAACCTGAAAAATAAGGCATTTACACTAATTTTTAACCATCGATAGTTATTCGTAAAAAAATCGTATCGATACAATAATTGGCTCATCGAAAGAGAAACGTGGCATTTACGTCAAAATGTTCCTAACTAATTTTCGGCAAAAATGTCGTTTACGACCTTTTTCCCTGTAAGCGTCGAATTATTATAGTTACTTACCTAAAATCGTTTAATAATTATGTATCTATAACCACTGGTGGATTTGGGGAGGGACGCTGCGGGGAGATGGAGTTACTCTTAATTTTTTTCACGTTTAACAGTGTACCCTACCCCTTTATTTATTTATCAAGAAACGTTTTTATTTTTATTTAAAATTATTTAAAAATGTTAATTTTCTTTGGAAAAATAATGAAATTACGAAAACGGAAGTTTTCTTGTCCTTATTCCATAGTAGGGTTTAGACAAAAATCATGACATCAAATTTTGAATAGTAGATTTTATTAAATCATATCGGTATCATATTGGTAATAAATAATTTTCATTATCCATGAACGGCTAAGTCTAAAAGGATGGTGAATTCTTGGCGAAATCAATGCGACACCGATACATTTCTGTTATTAGGTAGGTAGGAGGTACCTATTATAGTTGTTTCCATTTAAATTTATTAGTGAAATGGCGATTTGCTTTTTACTTCTATCACACATCACTATGTTTTGGATTTTCCCGTTGTCGTACAGTCGTTTTTATTCGCATTTTAGTTTATGTTAATGGAGTTTAAGCTTTCTGATAGGAAATTTATTGTAGTTGATACTTTAAAGAAGTCAATTTTCGATTTTCCCACTAGGTAGTTTTCTTAAGTGAACAGGGAATCTATACAAAAATGACTAAAAATTATTATAAATCAAAAAGTATACATGTTAGAGACTTGAAATGTACACGTAACACTGATAAATTGACGTATTGACGTGTAATTAACGAGATACAATTTTCGAAACTTTTTGACCAATTTTCTATAATTTATAAAAAAATGTATTGAAAAATTATATTAAAACGATATTTCGGTCTACATTTACAGCTTCCTTGACAATTCATTCAAAAGGAATAAATGTTCAATTCTTTTAAAATAGAAATGCCTTAACTATGCTTTCTCGAAAATATGTAACCTAAAACTTTGATGTAAAAAAAAAAAAAATGTATTTTTTTTATATTTTATTCATGTTATATAATAATCAGAAAATATTTTTAAAAATGTTCTACGGTTGAGAAATGTTGAATAGGAGGGGGTGTGAGGGACGGCTTTCTTTTTCTCTAATATGTTCCGGAACGCTGACTTTTTAACTAAGCCCAGAGTCCATATCCTTATTATTTTTTTCAATTCAGCCACTGCCTATAGCCAAATTTAACAGGGGGGTGGGGCATGTATTGTGGGTACTTTACTGTACCTAATTATAATATTACTTATATATTTAATTAATATTATTTATATATGTACTAGCATTGATTATATATTATATATGATATATAATCAATAGTACTAGGTAGTACTATATAGGTACATTGATAGGTATACTGCTTACCCGACGTTCAAAAAATATCCTCCAAACAACAGGAAAGGTATGACGATTGTGGGTCCCACAGAAAGTGCCACCGATATGCTCCCGCTGGCACACGATACGAAATAACCTACAAAATCAAACAAACAAATAATTATGGTTTAAATTTTAACTAGTTATTATTATAGTGTAGGTACTGCGTAGCCATGTAGGATTAGGATTTTACTACAGAAATTTGCATTTTTTTTTTCTTTTCGTGTACAAAATCGAATTCAGTCATCAAAGAGTTAAAAAATGTTATTTTTATCACCTATATGCATTGGTTTTACAACGATGATATACTTTTTTTTTATACATAATTCTAATTGGTATTTATACTCATTTAAAAGAGATCATTTTTCGTTTTCCAGTAGTTTTTTTGTGCGTAAAGGAGAACTACCATTTATATTACACATATTCTATAAATACAGGGAAAATAACAAATTACGGCGGTTGAAAGCGATATGTATTATTTTATTGATGTATAAAAGACTGAAAAATTTATAAAAAATTAAATAAAGGCCATTTAGAATTTTACGATTTTAAGTCTGAAAATATATTAAGATGGTGTAGACTCTTTACTAAAGAATGTTAGAAATATAATTTTTATATTTTTGTTATAAATTGAAAAAGAAGATTTCATTTTTGGAAATTTACTAATTTATAAACCATTTTGTCATACAAAAATAAAATCAGGGCTGTCCCGAGGGGAGGGGGGTGTCTCATCCCCACATCTCGCAAAGCAGTCGGCAAAATTAAGTTCAGTCGGCAAATAGTAAAAAAAGTCGATGCTTTTTTTATTTTGCTTATTCACTCGCGTTTATGAAGTATTTTGAAATTTCAAGTCAGCAAACTACAAAATTATTAGGATTGTAGTCGGCAAAATGGGGAAAAAGTTGATTACTTTTTTTTTTTTTTTGCTTAATTTCATATTTTGAAGAGAAGTATTTATATAATTTTTTTTTTATATTTTCACTCCCTCCCAAAAAAAAAAATCTTTCTTCGGGACGGTCCTGAATAAAACAAAATATGAAATATTAATTACAGAATATATTGTTTATATATATATTCTGTGTATACATCACAGTTTAATATCTTAAACTGTGGTATACACTACAGTAGACTTTACTTATCAGTGTTATCTCACAATGGGAATACAAACTCACTATTGCATTTTAAAAATTGTCTATGTATATCTCCTTAAATTGATATATTTGCCAGGGCCTTAGCAAATAGTTGTCATGGTTATCTATTTTTATATTTTGTATGGAGCAAAGAATCCTAGTATTACTAATAGATTCTCTCTAAGCCAATTCAAAATAATTAGAGGGCCAATTTTTAAAACTTAAAATAATGTTTATAAAACTGAGTAGGAGTTTAGGAATACCTAAAGAATCCTTTTTTGATTTCTAGATGGTACTTTCCAGAAGTAAATTTTTGATTTTTCCAGTAGTTTTTTTAAGTGTAAAGGGAAACTACTTTTCATAATGGACATTTTTTTATAAATGGGAAAAATAATAAATCAAGTTGCAATGGTTATTATATATTAAACTGAACTCGTTTTTAGTTTTATATCGTTTTATATTTAATTAAATATTTAAATATTCAGCTCATTATCGATAAGGTGTAAAAGCTTTTTTTAAATTTTTTTAATTTATTAAATATTTTAACTTTTTTCATAAATAATATTTAAAAAAACACCGATTAGGTTGTTTCCTTTACACATTTTGTGTTAATTAATAGGTGATATAACTATAAAAAATGCTTTTATGCCATTTCTAGTTTGCTTTTCACTAATAACTGATATTTTTATCCCTGAAAAACATTAAGTTTTAAGTTATCTTAAGTTGTATGTACCTATTATGTTATAATATTATTTATTTATAGGCCTATAACACGTAGAATATATTTGACAAGTGCAAGTGTGATGATCTAAAAATATTAAAAAATGCTAATAAAAATAAAATGTTCAAAATAGTCCAAATATATAAAAGTTCAATTTTAAAATTCGCCTCAATGTATACAAATAGATATTTGTAATTAAAAAGCACTGTTTTAGATTAATTATAGTTAGAGAGAATTACTTACCGAACGAAACTGCCACCAAACTGACGAGCGTTATGAACAGGACGGCCGTGAGGAAGTGTATGAACTTGGGATTTAAACCCACTATGTAGTACATGATGGACGTGAACAGTATCGGTATGACCAAAAATATCGGCACTTCGGCAACAGTCTTGCTCAAAAAGTACACGTCCGTCCGGTACATACCGTTGTGGTGTTCTCGTATGAACACTGGTAGCTCGGAACAGAAAACCTAAGGTGAAAACAATTTTGGATAATAATTGTACTTCCATTGTAGATGCACTTATACACAAATGTTCACAGCTGATAGTAAAAATTATTTTTTAATAAACATAAGTTAAAAAGCAAAAGTTTATCATTAAACCTAAAATCCGAAATCTATTGATTTGGAACATCATTAAAAAATAATTCACAGTAATAGCTAATAAATATACTTGTATGACCACTACATTTAATGATTTAACTAGATATATTAAAAGTGCATAGTGTTCCGAACATAAGTTGGTATTAGGTACCTATGTATAATTTTACCGTGGGTTGTATTTTTTAACAAATTTGTATATAAAATCAATGATTTAATTTGATATTCATGTCGCCATAAAAGTTTTGATCCTATATAGTGTGTATTCATATCATATTCACATAGGTTTTTAATCTGCTGGTAATTTATGCAGATTTAAGATATCTTGATTATTAAAATAACAAATTAATTTTAAGTGATATAATTAATATTCAATAAAATTTAATCAAATGTTCTAGGGCTGTAGGCGATATTTACGTTAATGACTGCTAGCACGTTCTGGAACGTCATATTTGATATGCACATAAACAGTGCACCGTTAATGTTCATCACGCCGTCCTGGTCCAGATGCTGATTATAGAATATGAAACTTATCAGAATCGCAACCATCTATAAAATTTATAAGGGTTTGGGTTAAGTTGGGCTGGATTGTCATTGGTTTTAACCGTTTTATACCATCGTCTGGATGAGTCTGATTTTGGTAAGGGCCGGTTCTTTTTTGATACTCAGCCACGATCGCCAGAATACGGCCGAAAACTGTTCGATCCACGAGGCTTTGTATGGTGACGAGACATTTTGTAGACTGTTTGAACCCCAACAGTCCAATGAGTCCTGAAAAAAGATGTTTTTGAGCTGAGTCTTCTATGACATTGCATAAAGAAGCCGTAGCTGAACTTCTTTTTTGAGTTGTGGAGGTTTAAATTTTATTATAATTAAAACATTTTTGAAGGTTTGAACCATCATGACCCCTCTCTACCTCTCCAAATACATCATTGGATACACACACTTACCCTGCTGGCAATAGCCAGTTGTTTTTGGTATTCCATCATGTTGGATTTGTACTGCGAGTTCTCGTATGTCTCACACACCGTGTCGATAGTCTCGTACGAGCATAGCTCTTGAGACGGTACAATGGCTAATAGCTGAATGAAAAAGTCTGCTGGGTTGTGGTTTTTAGGACAGCTGACGCCGAGTCTATTCGTAAAAAATAAAAGGAATATTATAATTTTAGTAATTTAGGTAAATATTCGAAATTTCGGGAAAATAATTATTAATTGGACGGTTCCGGGGAACCAAAAAAAAGAAAAAAAGGAGTGAGGATAGGGCAGGTGGTTAAACATTTGTACAATAAACTACATTTTCTTATATTATAGACTTATACTATATTAGCTTCTTCAAACTATATCTATAACAATATTATGTGTTTATAAATCAAAATTAATTACGTTTTGAAAAATTCGATTGCTTCGTTGGGTGTGCCCAGGAAAGCCGTTCGGCCATTGGCTAACAACAGTATCTTGTTGAACATGGAATACACTTCGGACGACGGCTGGTGAATAGTACAAATGATAGTTTTACCTTTGGATGCCATCGACTTGAGTACACTGACAACGTTTTGTGCCATAAACGAGTCTAGTCCCGATGTCGGTTCATCGCAGAACATTAGTGGAGGGTCCGTCAATACCTATATATAATATATATACACGTGGGGATAAACAAATATCAATCATTAACAGTGACGAAGCGTGGATAACCGAGATGGGTAGACAAATTTAAAAAAAATTCTATTATCATTATTAATTTATAAAGAATACAAAATTTAAATGATTAAAGGTGGGCATTAAAACTTAACTTAAGTATAAAAATAAATACGAGTATATATTACGAAAAATAATAATATATATAAATACAATAATTGGAACAAATTCACTTTCCTTATTTTTTTACTGTTTTATAGTGCTTTTAATGCTGATTTCAAACCTGTAATCAGAAATCCGCGGACTCAAGTAGTTTAAAAGTTATAGCTCCTTGAATCTATAGCATTATCGTTGAACAAGGCACGGCGTGGCAAACGGCGGACGGTCAATTGCGAAAATAATTAGTTTTTGAGTTACACGACTTTAAAGTTTATCTCGACTACCATCGTATTGTACCATCGACCATCGTATTATTACCATCGGACTGATCATATTTTTGATTTTTTTTATATTATAATAAAACAGCTTAAAATGCAGGTATTTTAGAAAAACATGGCTGGGAGACAGGGGCTAGGTACGCTCTCGAATGTCGCTTCGCTTCGATTTAATCGAACATGTCCCTCGATTTGCTGTGAAACTCCACGTCGGATAGGTAACAGGTTAAATAGAATATGTTTAAAGCATACTTCTTTCGATTGCTTACATGTATTACTCGGCCAGCAGATAACCCCTATAAGTGCCTTGCGCAAAGATAATACTGTAGGTTCAAGTAGCTGTAACTTTTGAACTACAAGAGTCCACGGATTTCTAATAAAAGATTTGAAATCGGCGTAAAAACACTATAAAACAGTATGAAAAAAAAATTCTAAAAAAAGGCGCCCGGTAAAGTGAATTTATAACATACGATTAATTTATATTATAAAAAAATAACGCCGGCCCGACGAGGTAAGTTTTTCTTCCACGCCAAGTATAAATCGATAGAGATAAATTATTATGTGATTACACCACATATTCCCAAATCCCGTGCCCGCGCTTACCACCACTGTGACAAGTTTACGTATAGGCATGAGACAATATGGGCTGATGTTTCGACATATATTTGCCTATAATTTTTGATCGATTGGGACGCGTCGTTACTGGTCATTAAAGTAAGATTGTAATTGAGCTCAATGGGGTGATATTAAAGGGTGGTAGGAAGAGAAGAGTAAATTAGGGTAGGTTAAAATTCAGTTTTTTTTTTGCGTGTGAACATCTGGAAAAACAAACTAGAGGAATGGTTTTGTAAAAAATGTATAATATTATCTTTAGCGATGCTTTTTATAATACCTAGTATTAATGTTTTGCCGCATACCTATCTATATCTATTATTTCACCTATATGATTGTTTTGACCAGTTTTACTCTTGCATTTAAATCACAATTTACGTAGGTCAGTATCTATATGTTTTTTGTATAAGTGTTGTGGTTCATTAACCGATCGGTTATGATTAAAAATATTGATATTTATGCTATAAAAGTCACTATATATTATAGTTTACATAAAAAATGTATCAAATGTTGAAAACATTTTGGAAGGGATCCGGACCCCATGGACCCCCCTAAGATACGGCCTTGTAGATATACATATATATAGATCCTTGATTTTTGTAACCCATATATGATTGAGTGACTTCTACTAAATGGCACGAACTTACATTTGTTTATATTAAAATGCAAGTCAAAAGAGAATAACCACTTAATTAAATAATTTAAATCATTTTAGAGAATAGTAAAATATTATGAAGAATTTAGGTAATTTTTTAGGCCAAAAAATGGATATTCTAGTTAGGTAATACTTGTTTAAAGTTATTAATAAACATTTTTAGTGGATTGAGTAACCTGCATAAAATATAAAAACTCAAATTCCACAAAATAATTTGTTTTATTTGAACAAATATGTAGGTATTTTGGAAACGATATTTTCAATTTCCATTTTCAGTGTTTAACAAGGACTATCTAAACTGTTTAACGAGTCGTTGTGAAACAATTCCATTTTCATTTTCGAAATAAGTATTTGTTTAAATAAAACAAATTATTTTGAAGAATTTGGATTTTTATATTTTATTTCTTAATAAAGATTGCCAAAAATAATGGAGATAAAGACCCCCCCCCACGGAAAATACCAGATGAGAATACAAGTGATAGCTGACACGTGACCTATTGAATTCTATTAGATATATAGAAGCTATATTGATTACCGACATCTGATTATAACGCAATCGAACGCTTTTTAAAATCAATAAATATGACATCTATTTATGGATGATTTATAATTGAATTGAGAACAAAATGATTAAATGCGAGGGAATTGGTTAGAGGCCATAAATTATATAAATTATAATTTAATCCTAATAAAGTTTTTATACAATCATTTTAATATAATATAAAACTAAGGAATTATCATTTCTTATACTGCAGATTACCATTCAATCTTATGATGAAAAAGGGTTTTTGTTAGGTATTAGAAGAATTTCTAATCTTTAAACGTAACTGCCTGATTATTTTATTTTATTAGTATATACTGTTTTATTAAAAAGAGTTTAATTATTTATAGTATCTATATATAACTAAAATCTACTTAGTTATCTAAGGTAAAAGAAACGATTGAGATAGATTTTCCTGTATATCAATATGGCTTTAAAGATTTTAATAGCAACTTCATAAATTTCATAATTAATATATAATGAAAAACAAAACAAAATAATTTGAGAATATAATTATACACATCATAGTTTTATATAAATACAAAACAAGACGAAAAGATTTAACTAAAATTATAAATATTTTCCTATTTTTATGATTAAAAAAAAAAAAAAAAAATTCAACTGGTTTCTAGTTACCTATCTATAACCGGTACAACGTTTTGAAATGTTTTATAAATGACGCGTACTAAAAAGTCATGTCCATATTGTGCAATAAGATATTATTATAATATAGGTAATATAATATATAAAATAATTGAAAATATAAAGGTAATATTAATGCGTACATTTAACTATATATGTCTTCACGTCTACAACTTTTATATAGATTCTGTTGCAAACATGGAAGAACTTGTATGTATTTATAAATATATTATTAAAATATGTTAATAAGTTTAATATTTATGCAGGCCTTATGTCTGTATCTGGATATATTAATAAATAAGCGTGCGCAACAACTAATAGATAGCTACTCGTATACCTACCATTGATTATAAATTATAAAAAAGTGAATATATAATGAATAAAGTAATGGATATTATTATCTTTATAAAAAGAATACAAATATTATAATATTAATTAATATTATATTTTTATAATGATTTCTATAAAGTATAAATGTACCTATATATTATATAATCTACCTATATATATATAGTGTATTCTTACCTCGGAAGCAAACGACAGACGTTTCATTTCACCACCAGAAAGACCTTTTATCCTACCAGTCACGCCGATAATGGTGTTTTGACATTTTTTCAATGACAGCTGAACCGGAAAACAAAAATATCATACAGAGTTGAATTTTTGAATTATGCTAAAACTTTCCGAACTCACCTCTTGTATGACTTCTTCGACGCGAGCCATTCGTTTTTCGTATGGTATGTGACGATCCATTCGCACCATAGCCTGTCATAATAGTTAAAATGTATTTGTGTAAACGGTAAAGCACAGTGTCAAAGCATTGAATCACCGATAAAAATGTATAGACATGAAAATGTGCGTCTCTGGTTCATCGAGAGTTTTAAAATTATAAGTCACTAATAATGAAACGCGACTGAGGAATATTTGAATGATTTCTTGCGCAGTTAAAATTTTTATGCATAAATAGGCTCGTCGCATAATGGTCGGTCAATTAGATAGTTAGATACATACAAATTACCGAGTGATATAAATAAAATTTCATATTCAATAAAATACTATACCTATTTTAATAGATATTTTGTGCCGAGTATTTAAAATATTCTATAAATAACAAATCGGGAGGTTGACGATGAAAATTTTTACCACCAAAATGATTTGAATATTTGAGGGGATCTAAGTTATCTCCGGACAGTGACGAGTGGAATGATAGTAGGTACAATACTCGTATTATGAGAAGGAAACGTTGGACCGGGGTCGGTGGACGATACGCACCTGGAAGGTTAAATGTTCCCGGACGGTGAGCGTCCCGATGAACAGGTCGTGTTGCTGGACGTACGCGGAAATGGCCGTCAGCATGGTGCTGTTGATCGGCACGCCGTTGATTGCTCTTACGCCCGTTTCGGTCACGTTCCGGTCGCTCCTGAAAGTCAGCGAGTTCAACAGGGTGGTTTTGCCGGCACCACTGGACCCCATCAGGGCCAGAAGTTCACCCGGTCGTGCCGAACCGCTCACTGAAATCAACGAACAATAAAATAATAATTATATGTAGGTAACACTGTAATATAGAATAAACCAGGGAGTCGAAACGGGTTAAAATTTTTCGGGTTTCGGGTTACGGGTTTAAACCGGTTAACATTTTTCCGGGTTTCTGATACGTGGTTAAAAAACGGTTTTAATATTTTCCGGATTCCGGGTTCGGTGTTGAAAAAC
>JAIPRL010000246.1:0-86390 GCA_025469235.1 Pemphigus obesinymphae | reverse complement strand
GCTACGCTCAGAATCGTTTTATTGAATGCAATGATTTATCATTGCTTTCAAATTCAATACATCCACCAAAAGTACCCTGCCCAGTAGCGAAGTGCATCCACCAATACTGACACCCGACGAGCGAAGTACTTCCACAACCTACTGACCGGCTTTTTTAAGTTTATATATGATTATTGTCATAAATGCAATTATGTTCATTGTAATTTTTTAACAATATTGAAAAATTCCAATAACAATCTTACTAAATAGTATTTCTGTCTAATTTTCAATTTACAAATAGGATATAAAATTATATTTTTGAAGTATTTTGTGTTCTATTCGATATAATATTGATAATGAATCGAAAAAAATACACTATTATAGGTACTTCGTTTATAATCTAAAACGATATTTTGAATTTGGAGGTTAATATGACAATTTTTAGTTCACTATATTATGATGTTATGCTCATTTATATTGTTATCTGCAAAAAATAATACATTTGGTTAACATAATGTATAATGATTAAATATAATTATTAATCATTAATGGGTTACCTCAATATATGCATTCAGGATCAAAGACGATAGAACGTCCATTAGATTAAAAAAGTTCTGTACAATTATAACAATAATAATATATATAATAATAATATTTATGCAGTCGCACAATTTATGAAATAACAACGCCAATAAACATAAATTCCATATATTAGATATAATTTATAAAAAATACCCAATATTTATTATTTAATATAATTTTTATCATTGTATAATAAAATGATATACGGTTGAGAAATATAAGTTACTTAACAAATAAGTTATTTACAAACAAATCGTCATTATTTTTCAATTGTAGCTTTTATAGTTATTAAAATATATTTGTTATACTACTGCAGAAATGCAGTAGGTACCATATCTAATCATTATTGGTTTTATTATTATTTTTTATTTTTAGATGTTTTTAGAATAAATAAGTAGTTTATCTTATATATAAGAATTAAAACTTGATTTTTAGTTATAACTTTTTGATCAACATTTTTTTCATGGATTGTGTTGAGGTATAAAATAATTCACATAATTGTTTGAATTTAATTTAAATTTATTGTTTAAAAGGATTTACTCGTTGATACTAACGGAGTGCGTTAAATCAACCGTCAGTATACCAATAATGATTTTTCCCCACATTTGATCCGAATCATTCAATTATTCTGATATAAAATACACGGAGAGTGAATAATGCCTAATAATATGTGTTAATTATTAAGTCGTCTAGGTAAGTACGGGATTTTAAAAAATGTGTATGACCTAAACATAATCGATAGGTATTCAAAATTCATATAATATATAGGTAATATAGATACCTATATAATATACATTTAAACTTTTATGGATTAAAATATTATATTTGTCTTTTCCAGAAATATCTAATGTTTCTAGTTTTGTACATCATTGCTCTGAAGGCGGAACCACAGAATAAGTTATAAATAATAATAGAATAATTTGAACTTATTCTAAGGTGGACGCTGCAACGGATCCGAAACATCGGTATGAAATTGAAAACATGGATATTTTGAAAAATACAAATACAGATAAGGCATTATTATACACAACACTTTTTGAAAAATGAATTCAATAATTCGTTTGTGGTTTTGAATTAAAACAAAAAAATGATATATATGTCATAATAAATAATGACACGTATTTTATGTTTTATCAATTATTTCTATTGACGGAGATTATGTAGAAGCGTATATAGGGTAATATTTTAAATTAATTTTGGTATTAATTTGGTATCAAAATTCAACCTAAATCTGTTTGGATATAGTGTTAATTATATAATGGTTTTACATTTTATATGGTACACTCAGTTCCTTATTCTTTCATACGGTGTTATAAGTTTCAATTTAATATTGGTGAATTTACCTGGAAAGTATTTCATTGAGTAGGTACATTGAATGCCATGATTTTAAATTTTGAATTTAAACTGTTTTAAAATTAATTTTGAGTTATATAAATAGTATAATTTTCAATTAGAATGATTGACACGAACGTCAATATATGGTATAATAGCCATAATTTATGTATTTAAAATAACATTATAAACACATAGGTTTCATAAATAATATAAAAACCCGCTGGATTACTTATTGCTATAGCAAGTCGACATAAGACGTACAAAAAAAGAAAAATAATGTTTCCAGTTAAAAGGACACCATTAATAAAAATCTGTATATAATGAGATTATTTTCGTATTATTTATATTATACCTATTCAAATTACTTAACAAAATACAGTTTCATAAAATAAAACTATTATATTCAATAAATTAGGTTTTTTTTTTAACAATTTCAATGTTAAATAGATAATATATGTTTATATACCAAAATTCTGAAACTATATATTTGCATATTTTATCTGTTATTCATTCTTTCAATTTGAATTTGAATATAATTTTACAAATTACAAGATCCACATTTGATACGTGTCTTTACTCTTGTTTCTTTTAATATCCGAGACCTGTGTCTATGTGTAATTGGCAAATGCGTGTATGCGTTTTCCACTTTTACCGCAATTATTGTAATCATACCTATAACTTTACCTTTATGTTATAACCTATTTATAAAAATAAAGTATGTTTTAAAAACATATAAGCATTAAAACTATTCACTAATGGTATTATGGTAAAAATTTACAAATAATATAGAAAATAGAAGACATTTTCCTCTTTATTTGTTTTATATAATAGCAGCCGATAGATATAGCTGGTACATATGCAGGTATTACAATAAAACCTTACAAATTACACATTAATTTAAATATTTTTGTTTGATTTATAAAAACGGATGCTATTGGGTTATATGTGATTAGGTATATATAGCTATGGTAAAGTCATAGTGATAATAGATAGTTGCGTTATATACTGTGGCAGTGTAAATCAGTGGTGTTCAACCTTTTGAAAAGACTGTGCCACATTAAGCGAATAGAAATTGTCGTGGGCAGCATATATTTTTTGAAAAAAAAAAAAAACGATCGTCATTTTTTACGTTGAAATACTTCCCTAAAATAAACAAAAAAAAAAAAATGTATGTGTATTATAGACCTTTAAATATTTTACGCTAGCCAAAATTTTAATAATTTTTTTCTAATTATATTAAAATTGAAATCTATACCGGCGGGTCGCATGTGTTCCGTGGTCTGGACACTCCTGAGCTGTGGTGTTAATAATAATATATATTAGATCGGTACCAATATATTTAATATGATATTAAACGAGTATTATTAATTTTTAAATTTCATTAAAAAATAAAACTAATAGGTACTGAAATTATTGCACCATTATAATTTTTATAGGAATTAGGAACATATTCTAAAGTGCAACGTACATATTATCCACATGGACTATAAATTGTTATCAGTTACGATAAGCGTCTGTGTAGGTATTTGACCAATTTGAATTAATAAAATAGTTAAAAATCGACAGTCACTTGCAATCATCACTCATGTTTTAAATCCTACGGGAACATGTTTCATTCTTTATGTTAATATTATATTTATGAAAATATTCTGTAAAATAAGAAAATGATCATAAAGTTAAGTTAAGTCATAACAATATGATCAAAACCCAAAAACATAAGAAGTTC
Source organism: Pemphigus obesinymphae (assembly GCA_025469235.1). Lineage (NCBI taxonomy): Eukaryota > Metazoa > Arthropoda > Insecta > Hemiptera > Aphididae > Pemphigus > Pemphigus obesinymphae. Next base: position 82,768 of record JAIPRL010000246.1, on the reverse strand, counting down.
GGTGATAATACTGCGGCCGGAGCGATACGAATAATCGCCCGACATGCATGCGTTGGTACTACGGAATAAGACGGAATAAGTTAATGTGTATTTACTGTGTGCTCGTGATGCTTGCATATTTCTATATGTCTTTATATTAATTTATTCTTTGATTATATTATTATAATATAGTAGATAAAAATTCAGTGTTAACTGAAAATTGAAATAAAAAAACTTGGAAGACCTGTTTAGTGAAATGAAAGATACACTTCAATTTTGAGTATAAAACTTATAATACTTAATTGGTTTTATTATTTTGTAATTCTTGTTTTTTCGTAAAACGTATTTATATATTTTTGTTTTTCTATATGGTATTAATTTTGGTTTAATAAATAGATACCGTTTAAATTGGTACATAATTATTATTGTATTCTATACCTTTCAAAAATTTATAATTTTTAATCGTCCTCACACTTTAAAAGCCCACAAGTCGCCACCGACAATATATTTTAATCGTTGTACATCGGACGTTTGCATCTTAGTTTAAAAATGTAATTTATAGTCAGTGGTTAAAGTGGAATATATTTGCAGGGGGGACTATAGCTAATACAAAAAAAAAAAGCGTCCCCTGAACCAGTAGCGTAATATTTTTAAAATACTTATATAAATTTAATTTTTAATCCATGTTATTATTGACCTAATTTGTAAAAATTTATCACGGACGTATATACCTATTATTATGTATAATGTACATACTCTGTGGTTATAACTTTAAAATACGCATCTATAATATAGATCTTGCATACAATTTATAACTAAATACCATTTTTTAAACTTTTTTTATTTAATTTTTGAATATTATGTACAAAAGAACAAATTCAGTCTTAACTTTTAATTAAACATTTAGAAATATAAAAGGGACTATATACTAAAGAGGACGACAAACTTAAGCTAAGCAAAGAAAGGGGACGCCGTCCCCCCTCACTTTAACCACTGTTTATAGTATCTATACATAAAAAAGAAAATGTACATTTATATATTTAATTTTTAATTATGATCAATTATTTTGATGAATCGATTCAAAATGTGGCAATGTATTTCGATCATTTTCACGTTTAATCGTTCGTTTTTACTTGTATTTTTTTTTCTATCTCCTAACTCCTAACTCTAATGCATAATCTTTGTCGCACGTATAATTAGTGTAGGTGGACTATATACTCACCAAACTCTGGTAATTGGCGATCTGTTCGTTTTCGGGTTTGGAACGGTCACCGTTGTTGTTGACCAACAACGGTTTCCTCTCGTCTTTACGGCCCATGGCGGCCAAGGTGCACGGCGGTCGGGAGAGCACTGCGCGCCACACCAAATGGGTTTGCCGTACGAAACGATGACACCTGTTATACGGGCACGCATACGATGTTTACGGTGGTTTTTCAAGTCCGTCTTCCGAGCCGCATTCCACGCGCACGCCGAGCGTATAATATTATTAGGTAAAGAACGGACGTGACCAACGGCCGTCCGGCGCAAAACTGCTTTCATCCATCAGGTACACGCATCGGGCGCCGGGCCGGATTCACCGCTGCCGCCGCGGTCGTCAAAGTGGAAGTGGAATACCATTACGCAACGTGTGACGGACTGGATAAAATATAAAACGTTGACCATAGTAAATCCTCACAATATGGGACACTATAATATATAGGAGGTATTTATTCGTTTCAAATATACGGACAATAAGTCCTATTTACAATACGAAAATTATTATACATTACTACAATTATACAGTTTAAGTCAAATTTGTGCTTAAAACGAAGACCGAAACTATAGATGCTTCAAATCAAAATATACGATATCAAAAAGTACAATTTAGAATTAACAGCTTATATATATATTATACAAAAATAATCAAGCAGGACTACTATAATAATAATCAAAAATTAATTTATTACTCGCAGTCGTTAAAAGATTGGTGGCAGGACAGTTCAGAATATAATTCCTATTGGAATGCATTTGATGTATTATATTAGTATAATGTATTGATTGACTTGTTCGATATTATCGAATCGAACCGAACCAAAAACGGGTTTGACAAATTCGCACAAGTACTGCATACGGTAAATAAGTAATATTTATAATACAGTAAATAGTATTTGGATGGTTGGGATAAAATTAACAGATTCGATTACTGGGTTCTGTTCGACCACAAAATCAAAGTTCGTAACAATATTAATGTACAATAGCATAATCAGTGGGGGGGAGGGCAGTGTTGTAATCAAAATTTTGTTAACACAAAAAAAAAAAACTGATGAAAAAAGACCATGCATTTTTTACAGGGATCGCCCCCCCCCTAAATACGTCACGGGGGAGGGGGTTATTACAAAAAATGTTGCATTCAAATAAATTTAGAGTATAATGTTCAAAGTCCTAAAATGTTTCAAATTGTGCCACTCTACCAATATTTGAAATGACATCCATCTTTGTATAACACCTATGTGGCTGTATATAACATATTATAATAATAATATATTATAATAATAATATATTATATTATAGTACCTCCGTACCTCACTCTGGGTTACCTACAAATATTTCCAAAAAGAGACGGTGATTTGTATAAAAATATGGGAATTAAAAACAACAGTAATAATAAAACGATGCCATTACAATAATATACCTATACTATATAGTAAAAAAATACATAGGTACTCAAATACTTCTCAATAAAAGTATTTTAAATATTCTTTCATAAATAATGTAAAAAGTATTAAAAAGTTATCTAAATAGATATCTACCTATCTACTTAGGCTACAATCTACATATTATTATTTTTATAATATGGTTTAACTCATTTCTAAAATAAGATAAAATCAAAAAATATTAATTGACGTTGATGCATGAGGATAGTGACAGGTGAAGGCTATATATTTCTGAGTTTCCATTTGATTATTTGTTTTTCATAATATACAAAACGTATTCTTCAACGGGAATAAAAATAAGACAAAACAGTATTTGGAATACTATTCGATAGTATGTAGAAAATTAAAAAAATACCTTTACTCTAATACTTTGCAAAACTATTATCAACCTCATTTAAATTTTCGAGTTTATTCACTAAGAGTACATTATATTTACAGTTATTTATATTTTCAGGAGCGTCATTTCAGTTTTTTTTTTCCCGGGTGTGCGATTTCTTAGGTAAGTTAATTTTAATATTACTAATATTATAATTATTAGTTCTTATTATTATAATTAAATTAATAAAAATATATATGTATGTATATTATTTACACTTGTAAGTTAGTGATGCCGTTGCACATCTCGATCCTGATTTACATATTATATTTATCCTTTTATGAAATACACTATACCATCGCCTATGACTCGGATCTTTGGAAACTTTCCAAATTCTTCGCTATTTTGCGACGTAAATGATTTTATAATTATTTGAAATGAATAAACATGGTATTAATATTGGAATATATTATTATTATATTTTGTATAACGCACACGCTTTGGATCGAACTCGCAAAAATCGAGTTTTTCTCACCATACACCAGAGGTATTCAAACGTTTTCAGCCACGACGTACAGTTTGAATACCTTTGCAATATACATTAAAAATAGTTGCATATAATTTTTGAAAATTTCCTTTCTTTTATTATTTATAAAATTTGGCTATGAATACGTCTACAATGAAATTTTAAGATAGCTTAGATCAAACGTGAAACAAATATATAAGGTTATTAATTATTACCCCTATGGCCCTACATATTTTTGACGCATTCATATAGTTTGTTTTTAATTCATATAATTCAACATACATATATACGTATGTGTAAAATAAAAAATGCCGGTCAGTAGGGAGTGGAAGCATATCGCTCGTTGGGTAGATGAATTGAAAATTGCTATTGGTAGCAAAAAAAATGTGTAAAAAGGTTCAAACCTTTTTTTATCTTCATAATGTACTTATATACGTTTTTGGTGAAAATTTCAAATTCATAGATCTATTATTTCCCCGAAATTCGAACATATTTCATACCAAATTAATACATATTTTTGGAAAAAACGAAATCACTATTAAAAAATATTGTACCTACCGATTTTTAAATTTTTTTGTGTGTAGCTAGAATAACGTAATTTTAATACTGGATTAAATTTCCAGGTCTTAAAACCATAAATTAAGACTATTATGAATTAAATGATTCAAAATTGAAAATTGCTATAAATAACCAGGAAATGATGTAATGATATATATGCACTTCTTCTTATAGATTTTTTTTTATATAGAAATAAAAAAAATTTATAAAAAACACACCATTGTAAAACCAATACATTCCTCGCTTCGCTCAGAATCTAAAATGCAATAAATTGTAATCCGGTTTTAATATGAAGATATCAAATATAATATATTTATGTTATGCAGAGAATTCCTCTTTATATACATGGTGCGATTCAAAAAATAATTTTTTTTGCAGTGACCGCGATATCGATAGTTATTTATAGATAGTTTATTGGTAAATTATTACTTTACGGAAGTCAAGAAAATAAAGTATCTACCTAATACAGATTATCATTACAATTGCAAAGTAAATAGTTTAATTAGATTAAATGTAAACAATCAGCTCAAAGGTTTCTCATTAGATTATCCTTGAAGAGCAATAAAGTAAATGAAAGTTTTATGCATACCTGAATAATTATTGTTATATATAATTATCAATATTGGTTATTGATCATTTTTATTCGATTAATAAGTATAATGTGATATTTATCCCTCTCTTAAAATTTTGTTTTGATAATTTTAAAATGTAGAAATTATGTTATTTTATAAATATATATCAAAGCGGTATAGGTACTTATATTAGTATAATAATATGAATAAATGTAAACACTGCAGACTTATTTGATTCGGAATAATATTATTTCAGTATAGTATAAGACAATTTGGTATGTAATATTTCACTTAATTATGATAGTTGTTTGTAATAGGTAGTTTGCAATTTTTTGTGAACGTGCAAATTTCAATTTTAAACGAGGATTGTTCAATAAGTACTCAGGCAAACATTCCTATAAGTAAACTAACATAACATAATGTTATTGGAAATTTAATTGGTTTGAAACAATTTATAAGGTATTTTAAAATAAAAATGCTATTTATATTGATATTTAGTAGGTACTATAAATAATAGTAAAAAAAGGTAGAGAATTTTAAAATGATGCGAACAGAGATTTTTATGAACATATTATCAATATTCAATTTTGTACTATTTTATCTTTACACATTAGACAGTAGAAATAAACTCCAATCAGTAAATGTTTTGATTTTATGTGTAAGGTACATATATTATATTATAATCAATTATATTAGGTAAATGACCCGATTTCATGGTAATATATTTTATCAGCAGTATTGAAATTTAGAATAATATATTGCATATTTATACTCGTATGGTTGAATCATAGAATATAATATATGTGTAATAAAAATGAATGGCCATTATAATTTATATATTATCTTAATAATTATTTACAAAATAATAAAAAAAAAAAAATCGAACGGAAGAGCAATTAATTAACTATTATCCCTATACAAGGCCGTATTTAGACTTTGTTTTCGGAGGAGATCCAAAATGATTAAAAAAAAAAATTATTTGAGTATTTTAGTACATATCGAATTTATGTTTTTTCCATCATATATTTATCGGTTTTATGGATTTTGTAAACAGATTTTAATTTATTAATAAATAAAATTTAAATAATTAAAAATAAATAATTAATTAAAAAAATAAAATTAACTTATATTCGAATTTTTTTAAATTTTTCAATGTTTATATCAAATATTTTGATAATGATAATTTAATAAAATTATTTTAAGGAATAAATATTAAAAAAGTAAAATATCTTTTTCTGGAGTTTTTCAACTTACAGTTTTCAAATTATTTACGGTTTACGGACAACTCAATCAAAGATGGATAAAAATAGCCTTAAAAAATATATTTAACTATAGTTAAGCGAATTTATATATTTTTTAAATAAAATTAATACTAGTTATTTTTGGCAAGTTCAAAAGTTAATGATTTAAAACATTTTTTTATAAAATTATAATTTGACGATGCTTATTATAACAGTACCAATGTTTTCCGCATACCAACATATGGTTGTATTGATCAGTCTTACTGTTGCATTTAAATCACAATCTACGTAAGTAAGTACCTATATGTTTTTTTTAAAGTGTCGTGATTATAAAAATATTGATATTGATGCTAAAAGCCACTAGTTTACATAAAAATTTAAAAAATGTATCAAATGTAACAAAAATTTCAGAGAGGACCTCATGGACTCCCACTCAGATACGACCTTGTACCTATATATTAGCCACTGACTAAAATGTAATTATATTTTAATATTATTAAAAATGTTTTAAAAATATTTAGACAATATATTTTATGTACATTAAATAAAGTAAGTATAGTATACCTATTATACTTATTATAGTTATTAACAGAAATGCAGAATACAAAGTAAGTACACATAATATTGATTTTATATTGTTTTCTTTAGTTCAAAAAAAAAAAGTAATTAAACTCTTATAAATGTAACATATGAATGAGGGATCCTAAACATACGTTAAAAAAATTATTGATGTATATTAGAAATAGTCTGTTATAAAAATATTTTAATGTTTCCATCTGTTGTTATTGTCATATGACGTAAGTACCTATGCGTAGGTACACTGATAATATTATTTATTGCAATAATATCCGTATGATACAATGAATACATATAGATACTTCGATAGTACATACTTATAAGTTATATAAGTACATATAGCCTTCAATGGTTCATTGATTGGTGAAAAATATGTGTGATTCCATAGCGTATTTAGAGGGGATATATATTATATCTTCCTTGACCTTATTTGTATTGGTTCTTGTGTTTATAGTTTATTTTAAATTAAAATGTTTTAGTCTTAGAGAAATTTATTATCATTATAATTTATAATTAGATTAATGTTAATCATTATACATATAAATAAGCAGATGGGCCCACGAAAATGGAATTCGGAGTAGTACCTATTATATTTTATAATTATATATAAATCTACTAATATATATTATTTATAGTCAAATAATTATATATTTTAATTTAATTTGAACTGCCTGAAAATCATTTAAATTTCTTAAAAATATGAATTCGAGTTCCACGTTATATTTGAAAAAAACCGAGTAGCGTTCACGAGTCAGTTCTTGGTCCTTGAGTGAGACTATTTATTGTGCACAGGGTTTCCACCCATTCCCCGGAGTCTTTTTTCGTGGTTATTTTAAATCGTTATAATAGAAAATTTTAATTTTTCAAAATTCAATGAGTAATATTAATAAATGTGTTGACACGTCTTGACAGTTGATAATAATGATAAGTATTGTGAAATAATAATATTTAAACAAATGAATTTAATCTATGAAGTATAATTAGTGGGTACACTATAATTTCAACATTTTCTGTCAAAGGCAAGCACAGCTGATATATACAATAAAAGCCATGGAGGTAAGAGCGTTATTATCAAAATATCTCAAATATTTCGTTGTCTTATGATTTTTATTGTAATTATTACTTTAAATATTTAGTAGTTATTAGTGTGATACGTAAATATATTTAATATTAACGGACATTTTTGACAAAAAATGGAAGCAATGGAGCCTATGAAAAAAAAAGATAAATGCTGTTAATTTGTATTTCGTATTTTAAAAGAATTAACAAAAGTAAGGTAAGTGTTACAATTTACACCATACAACACTAAAGACAAAGTATAGTTGATAGAATTATTAAACTAAATATTTTGAACTTAAAATTTTAAAAAGTTATTCAGTAAAGTTTATTTATATAGGTATTTAATGAAATTTATAATATGTACATAGACTAGAGCCCAAAAATATGTAATTAAGTTATTATAGGTACCTATACTTATATCGACTGTGAATATAGACTTGAATTGTAGTTTATTAAATTTGATTTTACTGCTTGAAGTGTAAAGTTCTTTATTTATCTACTTATTTGCCATTATTTATTATTTATTTACTATCTATTTAATTTTTGTTTACTATAAATTGTGAATCTGTGTTGTAGCTTACAATACTTGCATTAAATATTTTTTAAAACTGCACTAGCTTTATTTATGTATAGTTTAATTATTATAATATAATATAATATTATTATTATAATATAATTATATATTATTATAATATTTAATTTATAGTTTAATTTAAATAATAATTAATTTATCTCTATGTTATATTGATAATGTAAGTTGTAACTATTATGTATTTAGTTTTTAGTAAACATTTAAATTAGGTGTTAAAGAAAGACACAGAGAAGGTATCAGAAAAATAAATAGGTAGATACCTATTGAAACCTAATAAATCCAAAAATGTATGATAATCTATTTTGATTATACAAATGTTATACATATCTATATAGTATGTATTAATGTATAGATAGGTAGGTACTCTATAATATTGTTTTAAATATGTAATTAATTAAACTAACTTAATGTATATATGGGTACCTAGCTACTTAGTTTTATCCAATATTTTCTAATTATTATATAAATGCTTTCATATTTTATGAATTGATTTATTTATTGATAGGGAATTGAAACACAAGATTTTATTTTAACTTCTCAGTCAACTGATGTCACATAAATTTCTTCAGTAGTTTCAAATACTTTTGTTTTACCACATTTTAATAATATAAGTATAAAAAACATTGCTTGCTTTACTTCTCTAAAGTGATATCAGCTTATATTTTGGTATTGGTATTTGGGGTGGAACTTTTAAAACTAATATTTCGTTATTATACGTCACTATTAACTCTTTAATAAAATACATGTTAAAAAAGCTATATTTCACTCTAACTATCAAAAAGTATAAACTGTTAAATGTAAATAATCTATCAATACTATATAGAAACCATTTACTTCTATTATTATATAAACATGGAACATCTTATAAATAAACCTAATCATAATTTTAATACTAGATTTAAGGAAGAAAAAATATAAAACCCCATAAATATAATAAGTTATTTGGATTAAATATGTCACCCTTAAACATAGGAATAAATCTATTATGAGATAAAAATATTGATCTTGACTCTTTTCCTTCTGCTAGTAATTTTATGTTGTACATTAAAAAATTTAATTAATATCTTTTATAATATTTAATTAATGCATATTTATTATGTGTAATTGTATTTATTTATGGATTTAATTTTGCATTTTATTATTACCTACCTATCATTTAACTAATAGGTATATAATTATAATGTAATATCATCAAGACTCACCCAACCTAAAACATGTTTTCTTAGAGGTTGGGTCAGAAAGCATACCTACTAGTAATTATTGTCAAGCGTGTTATTTAAAATTTCTGAAATAAAGATCATATTATTATTAATGTTTCTTTCTTTTTCTCTGGTGCCGCAAACTGATACATACATATTAGTCAATGAGTGGATCTAAAACCAAAACTATAGATTTTAGGCTATAATCTATAGAAAATAACATATTTTAGTGGTGAAATTTGGTGTAAGTTTATGTGATTATGATTACACCCCCTCCCCCCTCCCCCACAAAAAGAATTGTAAATACGCAGCTGTATCTGAACATGTATACGTATAGGTAAATTATCTTTTAAAAATAATATGCATGTTACGCTTGTGTTTACTTCTTTTGTAAGTACACTCTGATACATGTAAAAATGCTGTATATCTACAGGTAGGTATGACAAATTTATATAAGTTAGTTGTGTTTTGAAATAAACCAAAAATGAAATTTTCAATATAAGTTTTAAAAAAATAAAATAAACTCAATAAAATGTATATTATTATATTATATCCTCTCTTGATAAAATTTTAAATACGTTACTGTTCACTAACTATATATATATATATATATATATATAGTACGAAAATCTAAATATCTAAATATCTAGATACGAATCGTCTATACTCTATTGTAATAATGATAAAATAGGTTTCCCATAATAAATTTGATGTTTTATACTATCGATGGAACGTCAATTTGAATCATACGTCTAAAAAAGAAAAATTCATATAAAAGTTATCGAACTTTCCCATTGATCCGAAGAAGCCTAGTAGGTATTTACGGGTTCAAAATAGCATTAACGATAGTTCACTGTAGCTATCATCTTTCCATAAACTTTAAAAACGTATTAAATAACGTTAGAATATTAATAATGTGAAGACAACATAATATATTATATATCTATACATATAAGTAATACAAATATTCTGCGTATGTCGTGATATTTGAAATTTAATACCACCTTGACACCCCACATTAAACTTCCCAAGCCGGCCAAACCTAAACCTAACCATTATACTTTTATTGGTAGTTATAGGTAAGTAGTAGATAGGTAATAAATATACACAGTACACATACAATTGAATTAAATGAGTTTTGATCAGAATATATAATATAATATCATATATTAATATAAAATATGCTAAGTATATACATTAAATTATTAACCAATTCTTAACTATAACGGTACCTACTGGTAAATTGGTAAAAAAAAAATTTGTTGTTATATTTATTTAATTATATCTAATTCATGATTTATAGTCTTATAGATGCTTTTGAGATTTATTCTAAACAAATTCAAGTAAAATAAAACAATTTTATGTATGTTGAAGTTTATACAAATATAATATATTTATATATATAGGTAAGTAGTTTATAATTTATTTGCTGCAGTTACATCGTTATATAATTCATAGTTTTTACCTATATTATAATAAATATATATATATAGGTACATATGGTAGGTAATATGTATTTAAACAATGATCAGTGAATCAAAAAATAAATTAAAAAATCTTCGGGGTATGAGAACAAAAAAAAAAAAAAACAATATTATGTAGGTACCTATTATTATTATTATTACTACCTTTATATTTATTAGTTATCATCACATATTTATCATTAAGACATTAGCAGTTTCCATAACTCGACGAATAAATATAACTAATAATTAATATATATTTGACAATAATTAAGGTAATTAAATACATGATTACCATTTTGTTTTAAATTCAAAGAAAAAAAAATTCAAATTTAAATATCTAAATGATTAACTATGTATGAAGTTATTAAAGTAACGATGTTCAAAATTATATGAATAAACGCGTAGGTATAGTAAAAAATCAAAACGTTATATTTAATCTGCAAATATGAATAAATATAACCAGGCTTGGAAACTTACCAATTTTCATCTCATTGTAAAATATTAAGATAACATATAAAAGTCTTTAAATTAAATTCAACTTTGGCTAATTTTTTATTGAGTTAAAAGTTTATAAATTTATAAAATTTTTTAAGCTACAATAAAAATGACAAATTAAGTATCTATAGATTTGAATTCTTGGGTATTTTTTTGAAAATAATACAGTTAATGTTTTGAATTTATTTCTTAAACGAGTAAAATATGAAATGTCTATAAAATATTGAAAATTTCTGTATAAAATTACATGAAAATACTTGAATTTTATAATACTAAAAAAGTAACTTAATTAACTTAAGAGGATGCTACACACATATTTTAGCAGTATTAAAATACGTTTACACACTATTAACTACAAATTTTCTCTTAGTAATCGCCGAGTCAAAATTTATACAAAATATGAAAGATGAGAATATTTACTATGCTATAGCGTGGAGTTTTTTTAATAAACATTTTATTTTGTTTTTTTTTTTTTTAATTTTAAAATTTCACGATTTTCAATCACGAATTTTAGACTTTCAAATATACCTATTGAGAAAAAACTCCACGTTCGAGCACTATTTTTAAATTACTTTTAAAATATAATTAAATAATTTAAAATTATTGAATTTTAATTTTTCTTAAAATTTAATGAAAATTGATTAAACAAAATCCCTTAAAAATCGAGTGTGTTGCGAGAGGTTTAAGAAGCTCAAGAGGTTGTTTGTACCCGGTTTTTAAGGGCTTCCGCTTCTCATAGGCAATTTTAAGGAAATTATTTGAAAAATAAAAATTTAACGATTGAAAATAGTTTAAATTAATTTAAAAAGTTATTCAAATATAGTCCTATATCAAATATATTTTTATTATTGAGTATTTATAAATAATTAGTGAAAATGAAGCATAAAATATGTTTCGAGAGATGCATGTATTTGGGAAATTGGTAGTTTTAGTGTTTGATAACCTCTATAAAAATTTAAACACCGCTGTAAGATAATATAATTTATTACTTGGGTAATTTTTGATAAAATTATTGATTATAAATTAGTTATAGGTATGACTTTGAATTCTTCGGAATTATCTGTTTTTAAAAGTCTTATAATTCGATTAACAATAACTTTACCTATTAAATATCGTCCAAGTAAAAATGCAGTACTTAGTTTATATAACGATTTAAAATTTTTTTTGAGGTTATTTTATGGTAAAATAATTTAGTTTCCTAGAAATGTGTATCTCACAAAACATGTTTCACGTGCAAAAAAATGGTGTTATAACATTCTTTTAATTATTAACATGTTAGGTAATATCCAGCCTTGACATTTACATAATATTGTAAAATATATCTAAGTTATAATAGTGTATTTTAAATTGGAAAAAAGAAAAAAGAAAATAATAATAAATAAATAAATAAAATAATTTCCCCACCCTACTTAGAGTCTGAAACGTATTACTACAAAACCGAATATGATTTTATTTGTCTAACTTAAAATTTACACCTATTATTATAATATTATATAATATTTATTTTATTTGATTACATTTCTATTAATGTTTATATTAGTTAACTGAATATTGTGATCATAATTTATTTATTTTTAATTTGACCTATTAGTCAATCGTATGCGCTTTATTTTGTGATAATTTTGTCTTAAAGTTTGATTAAGGATTTTTTTTTGTAGTTATTAATTTTTAAATGATTATTGATTTAATTAGCTGAATTATTATTGGCTGCAATAATAATAATAGTATAATATTAATGAGATATAGAAAGCAATGTTTGGTCGATCAAAATTAGTCACAAAAATGTATATTTAAAAATATTGCACAACAAATCATCATAATAATATAACGTATCCAGTATAGTATAATAAACTATATACTAGTACTAGTATAGCTAATATTACTGTATACTATAATATATTTTATTATATACTGACAAACAAACTATTAAATTAATTACTATTTATTAATTTACAGCATTTGATTAGTTATTTAATATTTGTTATATAATCATTAATTATTATAATTACAATGTTTACATTTTTATTACAAAATGTATAACTAAATTGAGTAAAATTCGTAATCTATCACAGTAAAATTAGAATAAAAAGCAATTAAAAAAAAAAAACAATCATTTATTGTAATTATTAAATCGTATTATTAACGAGCATTGAACAAATTTGAAATGCTTTTAAATCGACTTCATTGCACTGTAGTTTGCCTATGTTCAGACATGTTCAGGCAACAAGACAAAAAAAAAAAAAAATGAAATAATTATCTAAATATAGATACTTATTTAATGTTACTTTTAAAATTCAATTTCATATTCAATGTCTAATGAAACCAGTTTTATTATGCATTAGATCAGCGGTTCCTACACTGCGTGGAAATTTATTCCGACAACTACTGAAGAAGAACAGTTCAATTTAATTCGATTCATTATTATTTATTAAAAATGCAATTATATTCGCAATCACTTTTAAAATTTTGAAACACTAAAATATAAATATTCCGAAGTTGACTACAAAGCTTTGCGTTTATTAATATAATTTAATACTATGTATGTGTGTGAAATAGAATATTCAGCAGTGGCCGTATTAAAATCCAACTATCTGTCCAAACTCAATGTGGAAAGGTAATCAGTGTAACAGTAACTACTCGGCATTCTGATTTTAAAACTATAATAGGTATAATATAATAATAATTAATATGTAATATTATGGAAAATAATAACAATTTTCAGAATAATTATTATTAATTAAATTCTAGATTCTGAGCTAAGCGAGGAATTGATTAATTTTACATTATTTGTTTTTTTTATGTATTACATTTTGGAGTAAAAGTCTATTTTAATAACAGATTATCTCTATAGTTGTATACTTTTAAGAGCTCATTTTCGATTTTCTCAGTAGTTTTCTAAAAGCAGTTGAAAAGGAAATATTATTTCATTGATTTGAACATAAAAACCAGACAAAATTAATGCTACATAGAACTTTTTGATTTTAAAACTAAAAATATATTGAGATTCTTTAGGTTCTTTACTAGAGAATGTTAGAAAAAGTATTTTTATATTTTTGCAAAAAACTTTAAAAGAAGGGAAATTAATTTTTTTAAATCATTTTGCTGAAAGATTTTGTTGTTTGTCATATAAAAATATAACATAATATAAAAATAGATTTCCAACATTCTCTAGTAAGGAACTTGCAGAGTCTTATTGTATGTATTTTTAGAATTTTAATCGAACATTGTAAGTATCCAATTTTGTCAAAATCGTTGAATTAAGAAATGAAATATTTTACTTTATTTAATCAAGATTGTACAATGTATATAGTCACTATTTTATTATCGTTAATATAGGTTTATGATTATTATTGTTATTAATAATAAGAGATCTATTTTATTATTAATTTTTGTACCAATAATTACTATATTTACTATTATGTTAACTACTTATTTTATTTTTTTTAAACAATTTTTGTCTATTTTTAAATATCCTATAAATGTTATATTATATGAGGGATTTTTTTTAAAAAAAGTACATATATAAAATGATGAAAAAAAAAAATGTTTGGGGATCCAAATCCCATGGACCTCCCTCTGAATACATCCCTGCCATGAGTCGCATCAAAGATTTGGAGTGAGAACCATTTTTTGATAAATACTCAGTAATTAACGGGTGTGTAGTATTTTTTAGCTTGTGAACAGCATCTGGCAATTATTGTAGTTGATGGCTTTAAGTATTTATTATAATGTATTTTAGAGTACAAAGTGTGCAATACAAAATGTGAAGTGGGAATTTCGATTTAGCTAAGTATCTAGTAAAAAAATGAATTGTTTTAAAAAAAAAAATGTTACTGATTAGTAAGTGGGGCTAGGTA
Source organism: Pemphigus obesinymphae (assembly GCA_025469235.1). Lineage (NCBI taxonomy): Eukaryota > Metazoa > Arthropoda > Insecta > Hemiptera > Aphididae > Pemphigus > Pemphigus obesinymphae. The sequence goes on along the minus strand of JAIPRL010000246.1, from coordinate 67,639 downwards.
GTTTAATAAGTATATAGATTTAAGGAATACTGTGTGTACATGTAAAATTATATTATTTGTTGCAATTTTCTTTGTTATATATTTACTTTGTTGTAATAAATAGCTCATGACGTTTATATACTTTTTCTACAATATTTTTTTTTATACAAAATACGTCCGTATGGTTATCAAAACTTTTTGGTTGTAATGGTCGGTTTAGTTAAATTGAAAATTGCTTTGATGATAAGAACAAAAGAAAAATATGTTATCAGGTGTTAGTAAACTGACAAATTGTATTTTGTATGCGGTATATATAATGACATTTTTTTTTATTACGATAAACAAAAGTTAAAATTTTATACAACAAAGATGAAAGAATATTCTGCCAATTTGGTTAGACAAAATATACAAACATATAGTAACCAATTTATTGCAACATTGCAACAGTCTGTAAATAACAAAGTAAGTTGCAACAAATAATACAACTTTGTTTATACTTATACGTCATATAGTAAATTTTAAGTCTATGTTCTTATTATATTATATAGATTACCTTTTATAACAGAAATATTTTATAAATTCAGGGAAAATTATAAGCCTTAACCTATTTTAATTTTTTTAATAATATTATTCCAAACACTGTCTAAAATTTGCTCAGAATTGTCTTTCGAATTTATCTTTGCTTTCAAGTTTAAAATAATAACAATACACTATCCTGCCTGAGCATCGCAGGAACGATGGACCAATTTTCACCATTTGTATCTAGACGACTTTTTTTTATTTTTAGGGGGGAAAGGAAAGAAAAAGCTTGGGAATCACTGCGTTATAGTAGGTAGGTGTATAAAAATAAGAAATATTTTTTTTTCATACTCGTTACTCGTTAGTTAAAAATATATTGTTTACCAAAAAAAGAATATATATTATACTTATACTTATAAGAAAAGGCAACGCAGAATGTATCTATTATATTTTATAAATATTTTTATAATTATTGAAGTATACTACCGGTTTCAGCAATATGCCTTAATTAAGTTCGTTGAAACCAGTATCTTGTAAATATAAAAACAATTATAAAATACTCTCGGTATTAATATTTTTTCATTCAATGTCTTGCATTTATTAATTATAACAAGTTTCATTAATATTAATATGTTTAAAATTCTAAATAACTGGAGAAATAAAAAAAAAAAAAAATATATAATAATATATAGTAATATGATGGGATCTTAGACCGACCCTTACAAAATACATGAATACTTATAAAAAAATGTTGAGTATCGAATTTCAGATTTATTATACGTATTGAATATATATAATTATTATTATTCTTATCTTAAATTTGTAAACCTAATATCAATAAAATTACAAATTTTTGAAAAATAATTTTAATAATTTTGTGCTTTATTTGACTTAAAATAATACTTACGTACTGTATAAGTATAATATACGTTATACTAAATAGTTACTTATGTAGTTATGTTGAAATGTATATATTGTTGTATATTTAGTACTTATTGGTATACATTTTTGCTTTTACCATTTTATCTGTACAAAAATTCAATGTAATAATGATGTATTGAAGCAAATTGATTTGAGGATTGTAAAAATTAAAATCAATATAAGATTTAATTTGAAAAAATCATATTATGGAATTGCTTGTAGGAAAAACAGTAATAAAAATTTAATATTAATATAATATTTGAGGTACAAAAATATATATTACAGACAATAAATATTACTACACATATATTTTTTTTTTGGCTCTTATATTAGCCGATATCACGATATAGAGGAATAAAATTAATGTAACGTACGTATGTCCGAGGTGATAAATCGTTATGAATCAGTCAGGGATCGACCAAAACAGAAATATCACAATAATAAATACGATATAAAAATATAGTTTTAAATACATAATATATAAATTTACGTACGGGGTTTCATATACTTTTATAGAATATTATAAATTATAAATTTTGATTATAATTAATTGTTAAGTTTCGTGTTACAATTATAATAAGAATATTTACAATAATTCGTTGAAAATATTCGTCTCTGAATCGTTTTAATTAACAAAATGGTCGGAGAGAATACAGTGGGGGAGGGGGAACGGGGAGATTATTGTTGAGAATAAGTCGTATGCTCAAAATTATAGACGACCGATGCGGCACAGCCAGACACTCAGTCTTGTGGGTTCAGCAACTTCAGCCTCATCAATGTAAAAATAGTTGCTTATGCGACGACGACCGTCTCGTTTTCTTGGTGCAGTTAACGTTTTCAGGCCAATCGCACAACATGTTCATCTAAAAGCAACAATAGTTGTGTTAATATTGTAAAATAAAAGATTTATTTGTTTCGTTTTTACCTTATTAAAATATAATTCAGACGGACAAGACTGCTCGCGTAATAGTCCAAATTCACAAATCACATATTTGTTGCAATCCGTCGCATGTCCTTTCAACAATGGTTCGGTACATTGTCCTTTATCTTCATCCATATAATCAATTTCACTATTTTCAATGATGATCCCGTCCAAGTCGCTTCGATCTTGGTCCAAGTAACAATCCGGTCCCGGGCCCGGTAACCTTCCGAGCACTCTGTTGATGGTCTTCAGTAATGGATACGTTTCACATCCACAAACGTTTCTAAAAAAATAATTTTTTGTATAGACTGTTTATTAAGTTAGGTTAGGTTAATTAATAAGACCTTAAGGGCGAGATTAAGGGTAAGATCTTAAGGGCGTGTTAAGGGTGCCTAAAGTAGCTATTAGAATGTTAACTTAAATTTTGTGACCAGAATTTGAAGGCAACAACTTGGAGGATATATGGTTTCAATAAGACGATGCTATACAGTTCATGAGACAATGGCTCTATAGAAACAATATAGGTACTCTAACGAAATATTGACATAAACTGATCATTTGACATTTTTATGTGGGCTTACACGTTCAATTTTTTTTCGCAACTGGCTTGTACAAATCTGGCTTGCGAAAATATTTGAATGTGTAAACTGATATTTGAACAAGAATTCAATTTGTGTAAGTAAGTTGTACAATTTCTGGGGCTGACTGAAAAAAAATTGTAGTTATCATAAGTCTAGACAGATATTTGGATGTTTAAACAGTGAGTAAAAAGTATTCGGACCATAAACTAAACAGCTGTTGTATTATCGCATTACCTTTATGGCTTTATCAATATTTTATCATTCATTTAAACACTTTTTAAAACATATTTTATTATAACTTATTTTTATATTTTATTTTTATTTTATTATAACATAATATCTTTAAATAATGAAAAAATTATCCTAGATATATAAGCTTCCAAATCTTTACTGTGCCTATATGGTGTAGACACAAACTTACACGAATCATTATTTGTGCAGGTCAGTTTGCGTAAATAAAACTGAACATGTAGACCCGCCTTTAGACTATTTTCAATGAATCTATATGAAAGGAGAGTTTTTTTTAACAAATATCGTGATAACACAACAATACAAATGTGGAACAGATACATAACTATTTTTAAATTACTATAAAATTATAATTAAATATTTTTTTATTGTTGGATTTTCATTTTTTCTTAAAACTTTATAAAAATTGCCTATACAGAGCCCATTAAAAAGTGGGTGTATAGTATTCTATTAAAATATGGAATTATAAAAAAACTATTCTTAAATCTAAAACCTTATTGAAAACACGAATTCATTGAAAACGAACGGATGGATTAATTATTTTTACTCACTTGAAATCGTCCAAGTCCAATGCCCATATCATTGCACCACCTAGATCGTTGCGTACGACGAATTCCGATTTAAATTTGATCATGTCTTGATCGTCAAACGATACCCATTGGTTACCACTGTAAGCATACGGACCCATTCTGCCCAACGGGTCTTGGACCAATTGCCAATTTCGGTTCAATATTTCGTAACAAATCTGAAAATACGAGTGAATTAAATGTGACGAACGCACAAATATCGTCAGAATTAATAAATTTTGTATACTTCATAGTACGACAAAAATCCTCTGGACCGGGTCGCAGCCCCTGCTTCGCCACCACCGTAAGTCGGTGCGTTCAAATCGTTATTCTTGCTGGAAGCCAACGAAAATGACTGTCCATACATGGGCATACCCATTACCAGTTTACGAGGGTCCGCGCCTTTGCTTACCCAATAGTATAAAGTGAAGTTCTGAAAGCATTGATTTACGGTTATTTAGAATCTATTTTTAGTTCGTTATAAACATTTTTGTATCAAATTTCAATCATTATCCAATAGGTACCACAGACAGGGGCTGATGGATGGAAGTGAAATAAAATATCAATTAATTACCGCATTGAAAGTCATATCAAAGTCGTCGGGATGAGAGTACATGGGCGCTACGTGTCCAGTTCTTTTGTCCCATTGTCCGTGGTAGTCGTACGCCATTACGGATATCCAATCCAACGTATTAGAGAGAAGCGGTACATTATAACCTAATTGAGAAACAAATGAAATGAGAGACTCCGCTATTGTTTATTGTACATATTTATATTTTAATTACTATATTGTTCACGTACCTGCATCTATAACATTTTTATTTGGTGATACGGCCGCAGACAATAGGAACCCTTCTTTGTCGAACGCTTCTCTTAGTTCCATCAGTAGATTCGAGAATCCTTCTTTATCACTTTTTGGGCCACGCTTACAGTCAACCTGTTCATTAATCATTACGTTGCACATTAATTGACCCAATAAACAAACGTCTAAATCACCAAATAATTACCTGCCAGCACTTTGGATACTCCCAGTCGAAATCGAGTCCATCGAAATCGTTTTGTTTCAAAAATCCTACGACGTGCTTTACAAACTTGCTCCTAGCAATCGGGTCATTAACTAACTCGCTGTATTTACTACCGGCAGAATCATTCCAACCTCCGATCGCCAATAATACTTTAACGCCAAATTTCTTGAGAGCCGTCACTTTTCGGTAAAAAACTGTGAACATATGATGAGATTAACTATGGTTTTCCAATAATATTGTCATAACAGGCGGCTGTGTGAACGTACAGTTGTCGAAATCTGCCCACGGGTCATGTGGTCTAATAATCAATTCATCGTTGTCCAGTACCGCAAATCCGTAAATTATATGAGTACATAGCGAGGGATCAATATCGTTGGGTAGATATTTTCCACCGCTATGTCTAAAAAACAAAACAAAAATATTAATATAATATTGACCATCCAAGACTGCAACATTCTCTGAGAACAATAAAATATTAACAAAACAAGAGATGTCTACATAGGCGTGCGTAGACCTTGCTGACAGGGAGGGTTTGTTGCCTACCAAGATCTTATTAAATACATAAAATCAACCAAAATCTTATAACTTCTATATAATGTTTCCTAGCAGTGTTTATTTTTAGACCAAATTTATTTTGTACTTTATTCGAATTTGTAAATAACAGTTGCATTTTACATAATTGTATAAAGGTCTTTTATTTTATGTAACATTAGTTTTAATACAAATTTAATATAGGTATATATATATTTATTATTATCACATTTTATTAATTATATTATAACAATATTTATACAAATATAATATAATTAGTATCTATAAGATATTTAGTTATCGAATCGAAAAAAAATTCAATAATTATAATTTATAATGTAATAACAAACGTATGTACAATTCATTAAAAACTAAAGCAGATTTATTTTTGTATATATAGAAAATTAATTTAGGACATTTTCTTCCCGAGTCTTGGGACATTTTTTACCCAGACCATTTAAAAACTTAACAATAAATTGAAATAATACCTACCTAACGCCACCTATTTCAACATCAGTTAAAAGATATATTAAAAGATATTAAAAGGTATATACACTTTAAATTATATAATATTGTAAAGGAAAAAAAAAAATATATATATATATATATTTATATAATTATATATATAATTATTAATTTATTAATAAAATACATTGTAACTAATAAAAAATTCATGATTTGATATAATATAATATATTTGAATTTTATGGTTAAAGTAAACAAAACATAACCAGCCTGACGTTATACCCATAATAAAGTTGTATGTATTCACACATGTTTAATTTTGAGCAAAATTGAGAAATCGACTTTAAAAATTATATATAAACAAAAATAAAAAATAAATATATGTATATATATATATATATAATAAAAGATAATAGATAAGATATAATAAAAGTTTGTCGCCCCTGGGAGTCTGCGCCCAGGAGCAGTTGCCCCTGCTATCCTTGCGATAGCTACGCCACTGAATATTAATTATATGACAATATTAATATCTATTCTAATAAATTAAAATCGTTTATAAGTACTTATCCGTTTTACAGATAAAAAACAGTACCTAATATATATTTCGGGAACTAGGATGTCACACAAATTAACTATCATTTATTACTCACACATTAACACGCGTTGCCCATATATGTGTTTATTAAATTGCCTATATTTAATTCCTTAGAAATAGACCGACAGTCCATTTTATTTTTATACTATATTTATAAAAAAAGTTCAGCCCACAGAAGGGGCAGCTGCTCACCCTGCCCCTCTCGTGTGCACGCTTATGGATGTCTATATTATATTGATCAATAATTTGTCAAATTTTTATTGTATTATTGGATTTATTAAAAAAAATAACATGTTAGTGCAATTATTCGCTTTTTATTTATTTTTTTAAATTGTTGCAAGTCTTAAACTTAGATGTTGATATATTATAATGACTTATCAATGATCGTGTTTTAAACTACGAACCTGTACCATGCCCAGTTGGTGAAATAACAAACTACTTTAAAGTACTCTGTGGTCGGAGGTTTTGTAGTCGTTGTAGTCGTAGTCGTAGTCGTAGTTGTTGTTATCGTCGTCGGTCTTGTATACGTAGGTCTTGTCGGTCTTGTCGGTAAAAATGTAGTCGTGGTAGATATTTCGGTCGTCGAAATATTATAGTATGGTAAAGACGATGAAGTTGTCGTCGGTGCACTGGATATTGGTTCCATCGGAGTTGTATTGGGACCTATAAATGGATAGAAAATAGTGAAAATCAAAAATTTTACTAATCAAAATCTATTTATATTCTTACCATGTTTTTGACCTAATGTTTTCATGATTGTGCCTAATAATGGATAATGTCCTTGGCCACATACATTTCGGTAATCATCCAAGTCTAATGCCCATACCATTGCACCTCCCAAGTTCATAGATTTTACATACTCTGCCTAAATTAATAATAATAATAATAATAATATGTGTAAGATAGGCATAGAATATTTAGAAATTAATGAATGTACCAACCTTTTGTTTCACAGTTTCAACATCATCGAATCCCACCCATTGGTTACCTTTGTACGCGTACGGGCCCATTCTTTTTTGTGGATCTTGAACAACATTCCACTGTTCAGTGGCAAGTTTACGACAAATCTATAAAGCAAAATAATTCAATAAAAAGTTCATCGAAAACTATAGCAATTTGAAGTCGTTTACCTCGTAATAAGCAATAAATCCGGCAGATCGGGTAAATTGTCCAGCTTCTCCGGGACCAGATGCCGGTGCGTTTAGACCGTGAACGTTAGGGTTAGACAAGGTAAATGACTGGCCATACAAAGGCACGCCAAGTACAATTTTTCTACGGTTTGCGCCTTTTTCTATCCAATAATTGATGGTAGAGTTCTTAAAAAAATATATTAATATTATAGATATTCTATTATATATATTTATTAAATACTAGGACTATTTTCTGAAGGGGGGGGGTTGATATGGATATTATTACAAGATTATCAACATCTAAGGTACCTATTATCTATGGAGAAAACGTGAAATCAAATGTTTCAGGACATTGAAAATAACTTTCCCTGGAATTACTAACTAAAAATTCGTTTTCAAAAAATATGTTACGAATTATAAAGTAAATACAATTCGTAATTTTTTGTAACTACAAATCCGGAGTTTGTAATTTAATTTTTACCCACTTTTCGATTGCATTACCTATCATGTATCAAAATTAGTATTTTATTTGATATATTTTGATATATTGATAAAACAATACTTACAAGATTATGTTACAATTAGCGATTCAATTTAATAATAATAAATTATAGAACATTAATAGATATAATAAAGTAGGTACTATAATAGTACACTAAAAATGTATATAATTTAATAACTGATAAATATTTAAGTTACGAATTTCAGATTTATAATAACAAAAATGATGAATTATACCTATTCTAGCTGCTTACACCAGTTTAAAGTTCCGAGTTGATTATTAAAAAAGGCTGATGCTAAAGTATGCTAATCCTAGCAACCGGTAATAAAAAAAAACTTTTTTGGCGGTTAATTTGTAACTTAGCAAATTAAGTTATAAATTTCAGATTTGTGGTTACAAAAAAAAAAAAAAATTACCAACTACTATCAAAATCATGAAATATTTTTTGAGTGCAAAATTTTAAAATGTGTTAGGTCGTTAGGGTGACCATAAATACATATAGGTAGGTACTCATTTTTATATCAAAACTATATATTTATATAATATTATAAATATGAATTCCAAATTATAATATCTCTCAACAAGTTATTGCAATAGAAATAGGGTCTGGGGAGTGATATATCACCCACATCACCTCCCTTAGTTACACCACTATTGTTCCGTAATAATTAAAAAATGTCACGTTGAATGATATAAAATTCGTCTTGTATATAAAATATTTTACATACCAAGTTGAAATACTCTATATCGTCTTCTGGATGATAATAAACTGGTGCAACGTGACCAGTTTTCTTGTCCCATTGACCATGGTAATCGTAAGTCATGACGCCGATCCAATCTAAGTATTGATTTAATATAGGCACGTCGTAACCTAAAATAATAATTGTACAGTTAATTAATAAATTTAAAAAATATTCAAAAATAAATGTTTTTACCTGAATCTATTACGATTTTACTAGGAGAAACAGCGGCAGACAATAAATATCCGTGTGGCTTAAAGGCTTGTTTCAATTCGATCAAAAAATTGGAGAAAGCACTTTTGTCAGAATCGGGTCCTTGATTACAATTTGTCTATATTTTTTAGATTATAATTATTATTATTCATTTAAAACATTTAATATTTATGGAAATAATTACCTGCCAACACTTAGGGTATTCCCAATCAACATCAAGACCTTCGAAACCGTATTTGTGCATAAAGTTAAGTACATTATAAATAAATTTTTTGCGACTTGAACGATTATTGACCAAACGACTGTACTTATCTCCGGCCGAATCGTTCCATCCACCTAGCCCAATAGAAACCTTAACACCTCGTCGCTTGAGTGCTACTACTCGTTCATAGAAACCTTTAAATAGTATTATTGTTTAGTATTAATTTTGAAAAATAATAATAAAATTATTATTTAATTTAAATCTTTATGTATACCATTATCGATATCTGCCCACGAATCGAATACTCTAATAACCAGTTCCGTGTGGTCCAAAGTTGCGAAACCGTACACTACATGAGTGCAGATATTTGGATCCGTGTCTTCGGGGAAAAATTTACCAGGTGAAGGTCGGTACCATGCCCAGTTAGTGAAATAACACACTACTTTATACTGTCCTAAAATATAAAATACAAATTATTACATATAATCCGATTTAAATTTAATCTTAATTTACCTGTCAAATGATAATTTGATTGAGTTGTTGGAAGAGTTGCTGCGGTTGTAGTAGAAGGCTTCCATGCCCATGGATCTTCTGTAGTTGGTTTTTCAGTTGTAGGTTTCCATGACCATGAGGTTTCTTCTTCTGTAGTTGATTCCGAAGGTGTAGTTGTTGTTGTCGTAGTAGTTGTAGGTTTCAGTGTCCATGGATTTTGGGTATTTGGATACAAAGTCGTTGGTTTCGTGGTTATTGGCTTCGAAGTCGTTGGCTTTATAGTACTTGTTGGTTTACTAGGCGATGATGGAATTTCAGACTCTTCAGTTGGATAAGTGTTGATTTCTTGAGATTGTGTACATCCAGAATTCATCGGCCAGTCGCAAAGTTTGTGCCTCTATATCCACAATTAAATTTACTATAATGTGCTAACTGCAACTATTGTTATTTGACTTAAATCTTACATTGTTCCAATATAGACCAGAAGGACACAAGTTAACCTTGAATTTTCCCCATAAACATTGTAAATATTTATTACAATCTCCAGGGTGAGATGCGAATTCACCTTCTTGGCATTCGATTGAAGACTTTACTATAAGATCTATAATATTATTGTATATTAATTTACTTGATTATTCTGTAAGGATGTTATAACATTCCAATACTTACTAGTGTACGTGAATATACTACTCGAACGTCCGTAGTTACAATAAACGTTGTGTTTCCAATCGCACATTTTCTTTTGATCGTTCCAAGCCAGACCAGATGCACAAAAATGTCTTATGTAATAACCGTAGGTACACACAAAGTAAGATGTACAGTCACCAATTGCTGCAACATGTTCACCTTCAACGCAGTTCCTATATCTTTTTGTCTTAAAACATAAAACGATTAAAATGTTGCAAGTGAAATGACAATATTAGCTATAACGTGTAATATGTGACTTACTGTTGTTGTTGGTCGCCATGTAGTAAATGGTCTGCTTGTTGTAGTTGTTGTCGGTCGCCATGTAGTAATTGGTCTGACTGTTGTGGGTCTTGATGTGGTGACGGGTTTTTCTGTCGTAGTTGTGGTCGTTTCCGAAATTTGAGCATTGTCTACGAAAAAAATATAATTTTAATTTTGATCTATTTAAATATTCGTACAAAAAAAACTCACTGAGTTCATTGCAGTTTGTATTTCTCGGCGAATCGCATTTATTAGCATTTCTATTCCATATCGACCCTTCTCTACATGAATATTTTCTATATCGTCCGTTTTTACATTGATAATAGTTTTGACAACTGTCTTTAGAAGGTTGATATGCTCCTGATTTACATGACTGTTGTTGTTCCGGCTTTTGCGTATGATACTCGGACCACCAAGGACGGTTTGCAGGTGGCTTATGCGTTATATGTTGCTCGTTTTCACTTACCATTTCAATAGGAGATTCAGTCGTAGTCGAAGTCGAAGTTGTTGGAGGGATTTTAGTTGTGCTGGTGCTACTAGTAGTAGTTGTGGTTGGTCTAGTTTGGGGTTTAGTTATAAATTCTGTTGTTGGTCTAATAGGCTGTGTCGTTGATATTGTTGTCGGTCTAGTAGGAAGCGTTGTTGATACTGTTGTTGACGACGGTTCCTCTTCCCAAGAACCTAAAGATAAAACATTTAAATTTGTATATGTTAGAATGTTTGAAATCAGAATTTTAAATTTGCCAAATTCTATAACCATATAACCAGGGCTTAAAACCACTTCCGAAAATAGCGGTAACTGGCTCAAAATTTCGAGAACCGGTATCCAGTATTAAGCGGTTTTTTAAATACGTAGATATCGATAAACGGTTCTTTGAATATTTAAAAAATAGATGATTAGCACTTATCAGTAAAAAACCGCTTCCTAATTTTTAGGGTAACCGTTTCTCGGTTATAAACCACTTCATACTTCTCATAACCGGTTACCGGTTTTAATCTGCTTCTAACTTTTTAAATACAGTTAATTACAATTTAAATAGGCTTTTAACAAACATTTATCATTTTTATGACTATTCGCCATCCAACTTTTTGGTCTCTGCTTTCCGATCCCGGAATATTTGTTAGATTATTAAAATTATTTAAAAAAAAAATTCTATGATAAAATAAGCTTTGTCGCGATTGGAAATAACACAGTTATAAAGAATTCATAATAATTATAAAATAATGGTCGTAAACAAAGATTTTTTCACAATCGTGCTTGCTGTCACTTCAATATTTCTTTTAACCATGGACTAACGCGTATATGTACCTCGTATATAATGTACTTTGTACATACCTAACTTATATAATATGGCCATGCTTTAAAGTTTAAAGTTTAAACAATCGCCATCAAGTCGATCAGCTGATTAATTTATATATTTCACGTTTAGTGCACAGAATACCATAATATGAAAATTCACGGGAAATAGAAAACAATAACAATAAATAACATTTACGATCATTTTTAAATTTTTCGATATCTTGAATTTAATTTTATTACACCGACTATAAACAGTATCATTAGTGATGACTGATGATCCAAGAGCATATTATATATACCTATACTAAATTATAGGTATTATATATATATATATATATATATACATATTACATATGTACCTACTATTGAAATTTACCCATAATAATTAAATGTCATATTATACTACAATAATAGGTATTATAAAATAAAGATTAAATTGTTATAAATAAAAATACTAATTAAAAATGATGAAGGCATGATAAACAAGATAAATAATATTTATAGTATAATAATATGTTAATAATGATTTTTTTTTTTGTATCTTAGAAGGATTAACGGTTTTTTTTTGTTACTTTCAACATGGGTTATCGGTTTTGTTACAATTACCGGTGATGACATAAAACGATTACCGGTAAATTTAAAATCCTAAAATTATATTTTCGTTTACTGGTTACCTATGACCGCTTCTAAGAATTAAAAATAAAAACCGAGAAGCGGTTTTTGTTTCTCAAAAAAGGAGTTTTAACCGGTTTTATGCTCTGCATAATATAACACATGTTATAACTCATTATTGTATTGAAATAAATAAAAAAAAAACTTAAAACAAAATGAAATTTTTTTTTTAAATTTAAAAAAAATTTTCCACCTATTAAACCTATCTGAGATCTATAACTTAACATAATAATTTAAATTAATTTCATATTACAATGAAAAAATCAAGGTTTCTAAATAATGTTATAATGTCATAATAAATGCATGTACCGACTTAAATTAATTTATTTTTATGAATTTAAATTGTAAGTTAAATATAATTTTTGATAAGTAGGTACCTAATAATACTATTTAATTTGTACCCATTTTTTAAATTTAAAGTACAAACCTTGTCCTTCTTCAGTGGTCGTAGGCATTTGGTAAACTGGAGTTGTTGGATAATCTGGCTTATTACACGTTGAACTTTTTAATTTACTTGTAATCCTTTTAAAAACTTCATTTACTTTAGTCAAAAGTGGATAAGATCCTCTACAACATATATTATTAAAGTCGTCTAAATCAATCGTCCAAACCATTGCGCCACCAAGTTCTTGCTTCACAATATATTCAGACTAATAATGATAACATTAAAATAAGATTACAATTTTTATTCAAATATTTATTTTCCAAACTAAAATTTTTAAAGTACCTTCAGTTTAATAGATATTTCGTCATCATAGCTAACCCATTGATTTCCATTATAAGCGTATGGATCAAGTCCACTCTTCTTATCTCTTGATACTTGCCATTTTTCATTAGAAACTAAAATATGTAAAATTAAGATATATTTTTTGTATAACTAATTTTAATTTTAAATATTATATCATTTTATATTTTACCTCTGTTACAAATTTCATAGAATGCCAACATGCCGGGTTGTTGTGTATATTCACCAGGATATCCAGATCCCTTAGCCGGATCACCGAGACCGTGTTCTGAATTTGATGCGAGTGTATACGTTTGACCATAAAATGGAAGACCCACTACTATTTTCGAGGGATCTGCGCCCAGTTTCCGTATTAGATTAATAGTGGAATCCTAAATTTAAAGACATAGGTCATAGATATTTATAGAATTATAATATAATTAAATTTGAGCAAGTTTATGAAAAATTTACTCACATGAGTTCAGTTAAATTAATCCAAAACATTAAATTAAAATTTAATAGTTAAGAAAATGTTTTATTGTAAAGTATAAAGTTATATTATAAAAATGTCTACTATAAAAAAATGTTTAAAAAACTATATTCAATAACAATAACAATTGATTAGTTGAGTTGAAAATAAAAATACAAAGATTAACATTTTAATTCCACATTCATTTTTTATCTAATGTTTTAATGCTTACTTTTGCATATAATATAGTTTTATCTATTTAGCTTACCATGTTGTACTTTGGAAATTCGTCTCCGTCTTTATGATATGCTGGACTTACATGTCCAGTGACATTTTCCCATGAACCATGATAGTCGTACGTCATAACAGACATAAAATCTAGGTACTCGCTTAGTTTGGGAAAATCATAAGCTTCTTTAATTATTTCCTCGTAACCAGAAATGGCAGCTGATAATTCGAACGGTGGATCTTGTTTATTAAATTCTGTTTTCAACTCCTAAAAATATCGAAATTCGTGTTAAAAGTATTATTTTTACAAAAAATACATATCAATAGAAATTTACAAGGCTCATTTAAATGTATGTTCAGTTTAATATACACAGATAATAATAAAATAAAAATGTGAACAAATCAATATAAATCAAGAGAAACTACTACTAATTTAGGTACAACACAGTAATTAAAAATCAATTAAACAAATTTGAATAATAAATTATGATTAAAATATTATGCATTATCATCAAATTATAGTATTTATATTTTAGTCAAGAATTTACTCCATTTTTTTTTTTTTTTTTAATTTTTCATGCTAAATTAGTGGTTTTAGTTTAAGTATACCGCCTACAATGTACTTTTGATCAATAATTGTTTAATTTTCATTACGTGAATATGGTTTTCAGCCAAAACTAGTAATTATATATTAATCAATAACCAATTTAAATATTGTTACGGTCAAATTCCGAAGTATTTTCAATTGTTGACAAATGCGTTCTATATATTTAATATTTATATATTAAATCAAGATTGAGTGTTTCATTTTTATTTTTACAGTTTTAACATTGGTGGGGTTTATTTCTACTTAACATATTATATTATGACTTATAAGTATCAAAACTTTAAACAACTATATGAATCCGTTGTTAATCGTACTTGTATTAATTTAACAAAATTAATTTTATCAGAAGGTGGTCCTTGAGTACAATCAGCTTGCCAGCACACTGGATAATTCCAGTCTAGATGAAGACCATTAAAACTATATTTTCTCAAGAACGCAACAGCAGAGTTCACAAAGCTAAAATAAAATAAATTATTTTTAATTCATTCAATTCTATATTGCACAAAATTTACCTTCTTCTAGTAACTCCACTGCTGATGAGTTTTGAATACTTGTCACCGGCCGAGTCTGTCCATCCACCCATTGAAATCATTACTTTAATATCTTCGGATTTCGAATTAGTCACCAATCGTTCATAAAACCCTAGATATTTTAAATAATATGTTAAATTGTATATTACACCTAACTTTATATTTTCGATTCTTACTGTTTTCAAAATCTTCCCATTCATTTCCCGATGTTATTATTAAATCGTTTGGGTCTAGTGAAGCAAATGCATACACTATATGTGTACAAAGGTTTCTGTCAATATACTCTGGTGCAAATTTTCCATCTCCGTACCGATACCACGACCAGCTGGCGAAATAGCATACCACTTTCTTGTTTAGATCTATATATAAACAAATTAATCATTTGGATATTAGGTGCTCAAAATTGAAATATTTTAATAAAAAATATTTACCATCTTTTAATGACGATTCTCGTAGATCGTTGGCCGTGGAATATTTTTTATTTACTTTAAAAATAATTCTATGTATTAAATACAGTTTTATGAAATATTATAAAAATATTTTAAAATATTTAAATTTTACCATTACTGATATATGTTTTCACTGTGGTTATAAGTGGCCAAGGAGTACCACAAAGTCCATTAAAATCATCTGAATCTAATGACCACAACATTACTCCTCCTAACGTCAACTTTTCCATATATTCCAGCTAAAATATATATAAATATATATATTAAATTATTTAAATGCAATATATGTTATGTTTAATCTATACTTTTTTCGTTAAACTCTTATGATTCTCATAACTGATCCATTGATCTTTTCTCACAATATATGGTGAACCAGATTTGTCTGAATACTGCTTCCAATCGTCTTGTTTGATTCGATCGCATATTTCATAGTACGATAGGAATCCAGATGTTTTCGTCCATCTACCAGCGTATCCATCACCAATTGTCCGAGAACCTGGTTGGTAATTTTTAGGGTCAGCCAATTTAGAACTTCTTCCGAATAAAGCTACACCAATTATTATCTGACTAGGATCGGCACCTTTGTGTAACCAATGTTTTACCATATAATCCTAGAAAATTAAATTTCGTTTTATGTGTTGAAAATATATTACATCTAATGAAAATTGTCAATACTTACCACATTATGATACTTGGACGATGGATCTCTTTCCACTGCACTATAAAGTGGAGAGTGATGATTAATAATTTTCTCGTTATCTTGACGGAAGTCAAAGCTTTTGAGAATAATGAAATCTAAATTTGGAATAATTCTTTTGGTGTCATAATTCCGAGACGTTTGATCTAAGGGTGGAACGATTAGTGATAATAACCATCCTCTTGTCTTGAGGACACTCGCTAATTCTTCTATCAATAACGGAAATTCCTCTTTGGTTCTATCATCTTCACCAAACTCGTCTAATAATTGATTATATAATAAGTAATAACTATAAGATCATTTATATTATATATATATATATATATATATTTATAAAGAAAACCCCTACTATAAGTTGTTGGTATAACATCGGATAAAATTAATCCGTCAAATTCACTAGTTTTTAAAACGTCGGAGACAGAGATGATAAAATCTCTTCTTGAAGATGATATACTTTCAAGTGAAATTTCATTTACTAGCAAAATAACTTTTATTGAAGGGTTCTTCTTTTTCAGGCGTGAAATTGAAGCAAAAGTACCTAAAATAATAACTAAAATATTATAATAAACAAATACAGATTTATTTATTTATTTTTATATATACCATTCGATTGACTAGAATACCAGTTGTTGGCAATAGTGTCGAAATTTGTGTCTGCAGAACTATATAGAATATGAGTACACGAAGATAAAACGATTTGTTCTAACTTTTGAGGAATTTGATTTTTATGGTATTGAGTAGTGTCGACATGACAGTAAATATTATTACCTAAAAAATAATATATGCTTAGAAATAATAGAAAGATAAATAAAGAACGCCTCAGTATTTAAAACATTACTTCCAGACGCAAGTCTATATTTTGCGGGCGATGGGTCCTTTTTTGATGGCAATTTTTCGACGGCATCACGGACAGGAACGTGAATTTGATACCTAAAATTATTTGACATTTATTGAGGATCGTTTTCTATGAGAATACTTTTATAATTAGTGTTAGAACTATATATTAGGTACTATAACAGTACTCGTATATATATATATATATATAATTTATATCCTCTTTAATTACGTCCAGAACGAGTTGGACAACCTCCTCCCCCCAAATATTAAGAATTATGACTTTACAATGATGTTTATGTTACTTTAATTTTTATTTTTCTGGAAATAACTTTTTTGAGTCGAAGAAGTCGAATAGGAGTTTTGGATTAAATAGCTTTTTAATAGAAAATTTTTTCTAAATTGTATTTTTTAGAAGTATTGTTTTGATTTTGGCAGTACTTTTCTTAAACGTAATAAAGGGCAAGTTAGCTAGGAAAATCCAATCTACGAGCGTACTAAATTCCCAGTTTCTAAACGTATTTTAAATAATAATCTAAAAATAGAAAACATTGAATAATATTTATCTCCTTAGTAACTAAATCAACAATGGTCTCATAACTATGTAATAAAAATATTATAAAACAAATAACATCTATCTCCCTGGTAATTAAGCAACAAACTCGTAACTATGTACTAGTAACTACGGACAGACGGACACAACGGGGATATAAGGTGTCTAAACTTATGTTTAATAACATAAAATTAAAGCCTAAATAAGTTACCTATTATAACGAATAATATGTATATATATATAAATAAATAAATAAAATTACCATGGTTACTATATTTTACTAAAAAAATAAATAATAATAAAAAAAAAAATGTTCAAATTTTGTTTTATAGTAATAGTTACATACCTACTATATATGATATTGAGCTCCACTCAAAATCAATTTATAGAATGCAATGATTTATTATTACTATTTAATTTAATATATAATATATATTATATAGGTACACTACCAGATACTATACCCAATGAGCGAAGTACTTCCACCCCCTACTGGCCGTATTTTTTTAAATAATGCTAAAGCATACAATGAATTTGAATTTTTATTGTGTTGGAATGTTGGATATGACATTTATAGCTGATATGTACGAGTTTCAAAGTAATAACTAAAAAAAATATATTAAAAATTAAAATTGTATAATTGAATAAATATTACCTTTCAAATTGTAGAGGTACTCGTTCGACGGCCGCTCGGGTCGATAAAAAATTAAAATCCCTGTAATTGCGGTAATTGAACGATTCGTCATCATCTACACGTGATTGTCCTCGCGTTGGAATAAACAAAAGAATAACGGTAAACAAAACACCGATAATCCTCATGGCTGAAAATATTTTAAACACTCTTTAATGCGCGTACTTACATGTATATTTTCAAGAACAAAACGCATCACGTTGCACCATTTTTCATATTTTACCGTAATTCGAACAAAGTATATTATAGACTGTCATTCGGAAGAAAAAACCGAAAAAATTAATGTTTATACAACATATTATAATATATATAAAAAAATATAGCTATTTATCTAGAAAAAAAACAGCAATAACACATTAGTGACGGTCTTATTGTTTAATATTCGTGCCGAGTATATGTAAATACGTTGACCCACAGAATTGAGAATTATTCGATTCTCTACTAGAAAAAGTGGTTTCACGACCCTCACGAACTTCTTTCATTACAAATCGGTTCCATTAGTTTTTTTTATACTTTAATATGTGTGATGTAATATTTTTGCTTGTTCCTGTGTCCAAAATTAAGCAATCAAATTTTTTTCACCCTAAATTAATGGCACGTATCATAATATTATCTTATTCCATTAAGTACTCGAATGCTCTAAATAAATAAAAGTGTTTTTTTTTTTTTAAATAAAAAATACAACAAACGTTGAAATCACAATGTAGGATTTTGATCTGAAATTCTCGAATCCGATACATAATATAATGTGTAACGTTAGGTATAGTCGCCATAGGTATGTATTTTTATTTTTTTTTTACAAGACTGCAAAGCACTTTCAAGGTCGTTACTATAAATAACTTTTATCCATACTTATGGGTATTGTTGGATATATCGACCGTTTTTTTTTCTTTTTACAATCGCTACGATGCCTTATTTTAACCATCGTCATCGGCAAATACCATTTTGTCCAATACGATCTATCAACACTTCCTATACTAATGACATTTGTAGACGACGTGTACCACAATGTGTAACGAACGCAAATACGTATATTACGTCAAATATAAATATCTCGTGTATAATATAGACAACAGGTTGATCGCTGTAAGAGGTCAAGTACTCTTTCGATTAGGGTTCGGACAACGTATTCGGACAAACTACGAAAACTACTAAAGGCATACTATACTATTCAGATGACTCGGGGGCAAATTCCGTAATTATCTCGTATTACTATATTACTATACGTGAACTGTCAGTTAATTGGACTGCCAGCGAATCTGCATAATCAAAGACTGTAATAAAAAAAAAAAAAAAAATATCGCAACTGGATCAGATGTACCGCTGATATATGCCCACAGGGCGAAACAATAACATCCAAACTGAGCAATATACCAACAATGGCTGGCGGGATGCTGTCGTCAGATGATGGATATCCATCGCATCCACTATATGATATTATGCGTAAAACAATCAAACTTAATCACATTTGCGCTTTTCTAACTATACGTATCGCGTTCATAGAACAATACCAAAAATGTGTTTATATTATGTATCTACCTATATACCGTTGTGTAAATAACGTAATAAAAAGGTTTCACACCTTTATATTATATTGGGTTAGAACGATTTAGAGTTTTGCTTATTCAATTTTTTTTTTTAAATTAAATTGTATCATTATTTTAACGATACTAATTTTACGATATTGATGTGACAAACATATTATTTTCGTTTCCAGCATACAGTTCATACAACGAAAAAAGAAGAAAAAATTCCAATACGTGCGTTTTGTCATTTCCGGTCTATTATCGTATAGAACGCGCGTTAGAATAAAAACTATACGTATACTGTATAGGTATTACGGTAGTATACACATTAGGTATAAATTACTCATCATCGAATTTCGATTCCATCAATTAAATAAAAACAGATTCAAATTTTACTTTGATAACGACTTAAAATGATTAAAAATTACATTTAAATAATAAATAATATTTATAATTGACGTCATACGATGATATTAACGAAAGATTTAATTATATATGTGTCTATAATAATATATGTTTTGCTGCATAATAATGTAAATATATAAGACGTAGGTAAATATTACTATGTATGTATATATTAACCAAAGTCAAAATATTTCTTAAAAGTGACTTAAATAGTATTTGTCAGTATAATCATTATACGTTTAATCCTAATAGTCATTGATTTATCAGGTATTATGACCTGTTTCATCCAAACTACTCATAGTCCATTTTTTTGGTTATTGTAGTGTTTATCAAAATATCATACTTATGTTTTGACGATTAAATTATAACAGTTTTAAAAATGAATAAAAACAATAGAAAAACCTGCATAGAAATAGTATATAACAATTTTGTTAATAGTGATGATTCTCAAACGTCTAAATTATAAACAAAAAATATTTGAACAAAACAGACTTAAATATAAATTATCAAATCATAAATGTTTGTATTAGGTACCTATGACCTATCTAGTATCCATATTGTTATTAAAGTTATAACAAACTATTACTATATACTAACTATAGTTGACAGAAAATGATGTACTTATTCGAATTAAATTAAAAGTTAGATAAGAAAACCTAAGATATATACAAATTGGTTCTGTTTCGACTTTCGTGAAATATGTCATAAATGGTAAATGTCCTGGTTATATAAAAAGGTAACTAGCTGAACTAAATGAGATACTACTCACTAGTGCTATAAAATTACAAATAGTAATAACAGTGAAGACAGTAAGACGACAAATGACAAAATTGTAAAAGAAGTTTTAAAATGTGGGTATTAAAAATCGCATATAATTGACCTTTATAATAAATGACATGCTTAATGTTAGTAGGTTCAAAGTATTATTAAAAAAAAAAAAAACCGATTAAATGTATAGTTTTACGAAGTGTTAAAAGTCGTAACTAATTCAACGATTATTATATAAAATTGAAGAAAATATGCGAAGACATTAAGACGACATACGACGAAAATTGCAAAAAAAAAAAAATGGATTTTCAAGATCACACATTTTTTACATATTTCATGACATTATGACAATAATAATAGTATCGTGTATAATTTTATTTCATCTAGATGCTCATATGTTAAAATATATGGTATTAGAAAATCATAACTTGTTTAACAACAAAACAACTACCTATTACAAATTATTACAAAAAATAAAAAAAACGATCTGAAGACACTAAGACGACAAATAACGAAAATCGCGAAATAACGCAAATTTTTGAAATGACATTTTATTCATATTTATAATGACATAATAGGTATAGATACTATATTATACAATTATTATATAAATTACAAATTTGAAAATGTTCAGGAACACCGAGTTAAATTTAAATTTATTTGTAACAACTTGCATATAATTTTTATTATTGTAAATATTTAATAAACAAATTAAACATGTAGGTACTTATAATCGTTGTATTTTGTTATGTTTGTTTTATCCATGTAGGTAACGTCTTTTTATGCCAATTAACGATAAATATTTAATAGAAAATTATGTGGACTTATGATGAATAACTGTACTTAATAAAACATGATAAATTCGTAACTAATATATAAATGTACTGTACAGGTATAAAATATTAAAACAATTATGCTAATATAGTAAACAAAACTATGGAATAATCATCAATAATCATGGTTTTATTATATTATGTAGGAAATACAAATAAATTATTATTAAAGAAACAAATTTCCACAAAAAAATCCCCACTTTATATTCGGAAGAAAATTCGTATTTTGGTAACGATGTTACTATTTTGCAAAAGGTGGGCAATAACTTGTTAAAAATTTTAAGTTAATCTTCTTTTTAAACTTTTAAATCAACTGGTTACTTTTTTTTACCATAAATTAACCATTACCAACAACCGTTTTAAATTTCCATTGCATTAACTTAACATTTTACTGTTAATTTTATTATCGTCTATTTATAGTAACATATAAATTGAGGGTAAATTCACAATTTTCGTGAATTAATTACACATATTTTGATGGAAATTCAAATATAAATATCTACACGAGTACTGAATATTTTATATGTAATTTGAAATGTGATTAAATTTATATTATTCTGTTATGAATAATTTAAAAATTCAAATACTAATTTTCTACAATGGAAAATAAAAAATAAAAATTTTTTAACTGAGTTAATTTAACGTTATTTTCCACTTTAATGAATTTTAATTTTTAACGAGTTAAAATGATAAAAAATTATTTTCTAACTTTCAACTGAAGGCTTTTCGATTAGTTTAACTTAACTAATTTGAGTTAATTTATTTCATTAGTTTATTCGTCTTTGTCATTTTTAGCGCATAAAACGACTTTGCGCACTGAATAATTTAACATTACATTTAATTGTTACTAAAACGAGTACCTATTTGCTTTTAATAGATGCATTCTTTTTTTTTGCAAAATCCTGTGTTTTTCTCAATAATAAAATCATCTACAAGTAGGTACTGTTCCAGTTTTAAGATACGTACCCGCGTAAGTAAAAAAGTGCAGGCACGAGTGAATATGGTTATCGTCGATAATTCAGAATTAAGATTTATACTTTAATAAGACTACGTACCTTTTGACAAGACCGCATTGAACGAATACGAGAAACAAACAACATTTATCAAGATTAATAATACAAATGTTATTGTTATTAATCGTGTGCGTTGAAAACGACTCGGCGGACTCCTGAATTATTGGATTAAATACCGAAATGATTTAACATGATATTGCTATAATTAACGAACCGCGGGCGATCCGAACAAGAGGAATGAACTGGACCTTGAGTGAGTTTTACGTATTTTACGTCGGCAAAATGTATGATGCACGTATATAGCATAAAAATGGCAAAAAGTCATTATTACTATTATTATTATATATACAACGTATTCGGTTAAAAATCGTCCAACGTTTTAAACGGTACACACACAAAAAGGGTAACTGAGAAAATAAGAGAAAAAAAAATTTAGGATATATTTTTATGGCGGACGAGGACGGGGACCCGTCCGTACGGTTTGCTCGTTGCGCAATGGCCTCAGACAGCGAGCGCGTTTTCCCGATTCGTAAGCGTGTCGGTTTTTTTTTTTTTTTTTTTTAATTTTCGTAGTCACGTCGCGTGTCGTCCGACGTGTCGCGCCACTACTACTAATCGAGACGATTTAACGATATTATTATTATTATTATTATTATTATTATTATTATGACAATAATATTCGAATACGGAAAATTAATCGCAAAATAATCGGTAGGATTACAGCCGCGGAAAGCGTTATCGTTTGGTTGGCGAGCCCGTACCTGATGGGGTGCTGCAGGTGACCGATCGTCGGCGCCGGTTGTGACTTTGGCGGTGTTGGATGACGCAAGACATGACGTCCGGTGGACGGCGCAGACCGCGGCAGAATGACGGTAGAGTCTCCGCGCGGTTACGGCAACGACGGCGTGTACGTATCTACCCTGGAGAAGAAGTGCTGGAGCGGCGCGCGCTCGCGCTCGACCGGGGGGGAGCGTGGCCAACCGGTTCAAGGTCGTTCGGAAAGGGTGTGCGACGACGACGATTCGGAAACACGGGGCCCGGAACGCCCCGATCGACATTAATTCGTTCTCGTTCTCGTTTTTTTTTTTTTTTTGGTCTTTCGGAAAGGGACCGTTTGCAACATATTTGTATACACCTGTCTACTTGTATTAGGTATACACTCTGAGGCAACAGCATAGATTTTTTGATCCCACTTTTTCCGGTCCACACTGTCCAAACTTGTGTCCTGTGGAAAATAGGACAAAACACAGTTTTTTCAATAACATATATATAGGAATATATATATAGCTTTTACGGGCCGACGGAGTTTTTCTCTTTACTTTTCACAGAAAAAAAAAAAAAAACTCGATTCCAAAAAAAAATATATTTTCATTTTGTATATACGTAGGTATTTCGATAACCATTGTTATTGTCATCTTTAGTACACGATTACGATTTCTATTCGTTGTTAATTGGTCGTTATTGTGTACCAACTGAAGATGGAAATACGTATGTACAAAATATGGTTATATAATATATTTTTGTGGAATCGAGTTTGTATTACCTAGTATGTATATACCTAATAATAATCCTGTTACTTCTAAAATTGCTTGAATTCTGTTCATAAAAAAAAGGCTTTAAAATACAATGTATTTGGAGTTAATAAAATACACTTCCGGAAGTCCGGAAAGATTTCGATCGAAATAAGTGGGAAACAAGTAGTACAATTTTAATTAAAATGTTGAAAATTTTAATTTCATTAAGCCAAACTGAGAAACTATCCTGCAATATAGTAAAATATATAAAAAAAAAACTGAATTAAAGTTACATAATTTACGATTCGGCTAACCGTGACGGACGAAATTCCTAATTTACCTATTGATTTGGTCCACCTTAAAAAATTATTTACCCCCATAAATAAAAAAAACCTATAATAATAATAAATTTTCATAAATCAAATGGAAAATAATGTAGGGATACACAATATTATTATTCGTATTACACAAAGTGTGTCGTAGTACACTGCGCATAATATTTTAAGTCCAATTTATCAACAAATTTTTATATTATTACAAAAGTACGAATTTTAATGGTATTCAATTTGCATCTTTCTTTACGACGTTTGAAATGGTATTTACTATTTTCCAAGCCATAACTCAAATAATATAGTTTTGCGGAGAAAAATATTAAAATTCTGTGAAACTTAGTGTTTTAAAGTTATATATTTATTAGCAATAGTTAAACAAAATGCAAATGAAATATGTAAAAAAAATTATTGCTATAGTTATGATAGTTCAAAACTTACGTTTTAAAAAACAATACTATAAGTACAACATTTTAATTTATGGCGATTTTATATATACAATTTCCTGTTTTTACGTGCCACAAACCTAATTATTATGGCTGTATTATATTTTAATACTCTTGGAAAAAATTCATTAGAACACAAAACAAAAATCAAAATATAATAGTTTACAGTTAATATTAGGTATATTATTAATTTTGCACAAAAATAACGCCAAACCAATCAAAATACTTGTCTTGAATTTTAAAAGCATTATTATTTAAATGAAACATAAAAATGAATACAGGGATATTCTAAAATGTAGCAGTTTTTAATTGAGTTCAATGCTATAACCTAACATTGAAAAACTGCAATAATCAATATCGGTATAACATAGGCTATATGATATTGAATTATAACTTGGTGGTCGTGTATTAGATATTTGAGAGAAATTTTTAAATTAAAAAAAAAAGTTTTCTAGGAATAAAGAAGAAAAGTTTTACTGTTTTACTGTTTTAAATTTATATAAGTATTATATAAATATTTATATTTACAATCGTTCAAACATGGGCTAAAGCCGAAAACCGTACTCAAATATTTGATATATTAATAGCAATTTTTTTAAAATTTATGACCATCGCACTTCAATAAAATATTTAAGATAATTTATATTATAATAAATTGTCCGATATGTACATATTCAGTTTTATAATAAAAATGATGCCAATTGTTTTTAAAAAATGTAAATGGATTAATTTAAGTATACACTTTAATCATTTTTATCAATTTATTATTGTAGATTATAGGCTGCACACACGTCAATAAATATTTAAAATAGACATGTAGTAAGATCGATTATTGAATAAGAAGAGATTTCCGTGGCATGTGATTATATAACTCGTCTCATCTTTGAAAAAGTTCGCGGTTTTGAAAAAAGCATATAATGTACCATGTGTGGTTTGATCCATCTCATTTCGATACAAATAATAAATATTTTTTATGTGGTTTGGGAACTGTTTTTGGTGTTAAAAATATTACCGTTTATCACTATTTTCATATTATATTTTTAATAGGGTTTGGTTTTATAAATTAGGAATATATATATAAAGTAAACTTGAGCACATGTAATTTTTATACTATAATTTATTACAATCTCAAATCAAAAAATATAATAATACACAGTTAAAAGTAAATTATTTATTGTGATTTGGATTTATAATAAATTGTGCATGTAAATATATAAATACATTGTTTGTCTAAATCAGTTCAAACTAAATGCTCAGTTTTTCGTAAAATAAATCGCAACTATACGACCTATTCACAATTTCAAGTTTGTAAGTCCATTTTTCTATTTCCCTGTGTGACAACCATATTTGTAGATAAAACTTGTGTAAGTTTATTGCAACGTGCAACGTGTGGCGTCTAGAATCACATAAATTAAGTACATATTATTGTAATAGCATACTTTTATATATTGTATAATTATACACTGCCTATATATTCGATTAGACATAATACAAAATCAATAACAAGTATATAGTTCGGTGCAATTAGAATTCCATAAATTAAAACCCAAGGATATTAATAATACATTTATCGATTTATAAATTTTAAGTGAACCACTATATTATTTATTAGGCATTAAAAAATTAAAATTAAATAATATATTATATCTGTTTACGTGGTTCAAACTACACAATTTATTTGACAACATAGCTATTATAATTTGGTATGTGGTTTTTATATATTACTATAGCATATTAATATGAAATAAAGTTAAAAAATTATAATTATTAATTTTTGTCCATTTTCAATATTTAGAAATGATCGTGTTTTATTCGCTACCACACCCTAACCAAAAATTTTACATCGTAAATACATATTTTAGGAACTACATTATTTACAATATCAAATATTAATAATAAGATGTAATAAAATTTAATTATAAGACCTGAGGTTTTGTCCGGTGACCAAATTATGACAATACCGTTATAAAATGTGATCATTTTACTGGTAGGTGTTAAATTATAATAATTGAACAATGAAAAATTTAATTTAGTTCTCGTGGATGTCACAGAAAAAATCTTGGCACGGTAAGCGAATGTTTTAACATTCAATGGTATTGAAATCAGACAAATGTGTATCTAAGCTATCATTTTGGCAGATATAAAAAAAAAGTTATGTATTATTGTAGATTGTTAATTTTAACGTGAATTTAATCTTTTTTGATAATAACAATAATAATAATAATAATAAAAATAAATAAATGTAATAAAAATAAATTAATAATTGTTACAAATGTTCTTTGAAGTAGAAGTTATACTGCCTTATTGTACCCGTGTTTACTGTCTCCACTTTTTTTTTTTTTTTTTTTTTCAGCGAAATTACGATTAGGTATTCAAACGATACATATTATGATATTTAAGCTAAAGTAAGAGTTTAATCGTTTGCAAAATATATTGTAAAATAAAATAGTTACAGATTTTTAAAAGGTAGGTACTAATTAAAACATTGTGATATTGTTTTGTTAGTTATAATATATTTAGGTAATAAAAGAATGGCTACGAATTGTTCTAAAAATATATATTCTCTTCGTTAAATTTGGCCATAGGCGTTTTAACTTTAATTTTATCGTAAAAGTCACAATTATAGTCCTGCTTATTATAATATTAAGTTACTGTCTATTGGATGAATCGAGATATATAGGTAGTATAAGAGATATGCAGATGGCATGTATGATACTACGATGTTCTCTTAATTTTAACTTATTTGAACATTATTAAAACTTTTAGATTTTAAATATAAACTTAGTTTTAAAGTTGATTTAACCAATATAATAATTGTAAAAATTCCATATGTTTTAAAAAATGTTATATAGTTTATACACAATACATATTTATGTACCTATTATAATATATTATAATTA
Source organism: Pemphigus obesinymphae (assembly GCA_025469235.1). Taxonomy (NCBI): domain Eukaryota; kingdom Metazoa; phylum Arthropoda; class Insecta; order Hemiptera; family Aphididae; genus Pemphigus; species Pemphigus obesinymphae. Next base: position 39,571 of record JAIPRL010000246.1, on the reverse strand, counting down.
CCTATATATTATTTTAAATCATTGAATTGACTATAACGATGTATTGATGTTAAAACGTATTTCGTTTCGTGTACAATATTAAACTGAATGAATACTATTTTACAAAATACTTTCATTCATGATTCTGTGTGTATCAAATTGAAGAAGGCTCATAGAGATAAAATGTAATATACACCTACTTGCAATCTATCACGCTAAAGCATATAGTTCTCAGGAAACTATTCACCTAGGTATTAGATACTTTTTTTCTCTAAATTACTAGCGTGACCAAATCATAGTCCTTGAAAGAATAGTATTCAAATGCGAGCTAGTTGTGAATGTTTAAGAAAGATGATGATACAGCTTAGTGTGAAGTAATTTTAAATGTAGTAGAATTATATTCTGAGCTCCTGTAGATAATTGTCAAGGCCGATTTAAACCTTTTAAAGCAGTACTGGTTAAAAAATATATATAAATATATGAAATATCAATAATATGTATCCAATAAATTAATAAATAATTATAAATGTAATTCGTAATAATTAATGATAATTCACAATAATCTTTACATAATTTTTAACATTTAAAGATATTTTCAAATCATTTCAAATACTATTAAAATAGGTAATATTTAATTACATGTAGTTATAAATATTTTAGTAGTTTTTAGTGATTAGTCCCAATGAAAGTCATGATATTTAATTTTTAACTTAACTAAATTATAAGGTATAGATGAATAATTTTTATACTCGTATATATCCTATAAAAATGGAACAATATCTTACGATTAAAAGTGTTTTTAGTTTTTTGTCTTAGAATAAAAACGCTAACAATCGTCATTCGAGAATGAAATGTTTCTATGTTAAAATAACGAATTGTTCAGAAGATCATTATAAACTTTAAAGTTAAAATGGCCATTCATTTTGAATGAATTAGAGCTTTTATATTTTCTATATCTTGATCAATAATAATTATGGGATTAAAGAAATTGAAAGATTAATAGACGCAGAATAAATATAAAAATCGTTCTATATAACAAAGGTGCGATTTAGAACCTTTTCATTATCAGGTGACGCAATATTGTGAATCATACTTATTTTAATATATGTTTTTTATAATAATAATAATAATAATAAATAATAACTATATTAGAGCTTATTTATTAGTCTTGTTAGACAGGGGAGTTATTTAAGTTTTTTTTATAGAGGGGCAAAGTTTTAGTCAGTCCAATATACATTTTATTAAAACTATAAATTACAAAGTAGATAGTTTCGAAAATTGGTCTTATAATAAATAAAAAATGTCATAAAATTAATAATTTTTTCATGTTAAACTAAAAAAAATATATATATATAAATGTTTATACTAATAAATTATATTAATAATAATAATATAGTAATAATTATTGTATTTAGTAATAAATTATAAATGTATATCAGTTATCAGTATATTGATAACGTTTATATTAAAATTAAAGCTATAGTTAATGAACCGGTCCGAATGTTGGACAAATTATACAACATTTTTCACAAATTCAATTTATTTTCATGTTAATTTTATAACAATTGATCGGTCCACTCTGAATGCCCCATCTCGACCTCCGATAAGAAGGTACTATAAATTTAGGAGCTCTAAAGTTTGTATAATGTTTCTACGTAAAAAGTTCCCTTAAATGTTTGGACCTCAATAATTATTCTTAAATAATGAATAATTAATACTGTAAAATACATTTGAGAAAATATATTCGAGTATATAATAATAATGATTATTATTATATATTTATTATTAATATGTATGATTAAATAATTAATTCATTTTTAATGTGCATAGTAATAAAAAAAACTGAATTTATAAATTATATCGGTTTCGTAAGTATATGTTAGACATATACTATTGGAAGAACTATACATAATATACGAGTTTCGTGAACACGCTTAAAGATTAATAATTTATATTGGTAGACATTAATGTTTCTGTAATGTATTTTAAACTGTGGTGATTGAAATATTGGCAAAATAATCGATACGAAATTGAAGAATATGGGTTTTTCAAGGGATTCTAGACTTGAAGAGTTTTTTTTAATCCATCTCGTTCTTTTTTAAAAATGGATAATTATTCAAGTTTCACAAGAAAAGGTCTAAACGTCTTATATGCGATCACTAAAATTTTCTAGACGTTTTTCTGGGCAGAAGAAGGAAACCAATTTTGAATTTTCAATCAACTGGCATTTAGAAAACAAAACCGGTCGTTATGGGTACGCTTGAGTATATACTTAATATATATGCACTTAAATCTTAATATATATATATATATGTGTGTATGTGTTTGTATATATTATTATACACTGTCCGATAAAGGATTTTTCCTTTATATTCTATCAAATAATAAAAAATAAGGACAAATCTGCAGGTTATTGCACTGGTACTATAACTAGACATCCTTTATTTTTAAATATAATATCTGTATTTGTTCAAACTTATAAGAAAAATAGCAACATAACGATAAATAACATTTTAAGTACTTATTTTTAAGTATCTTCTATTGTATGGATTGATGGTAAACTGAAATTGACTGTACAACAGTTTTTCGTAAAAATAATATTTATCGAAAAGTATTATAAATATGCAGAGTTTGGTATGTTATCCTTGTCCGTTTATTACAGACATTAATATAATTAAGCTATACGAATTAAGGAGACAACGTTATTTCAATAATAAACTTTTTACATTTAATTAAATAATAAATTATTATAATTCTATATAATATTCCGTTTGAAGTGCACATAATGTTCATATTAATAAAGGTTATTTACTTATTTTAGTATTTAAAAAATAGCATTACCTATAATATGATTATAAAAGTTGTATTTAAGTTATTTTTACATATAAATTATTTTGGTCTATTATTTAAATTAATAAATTGTATTGTTGCTAGTCATAGCTTTAGATTTGTTAGGTACCTATACTGTTGTTGAAAAAGTCAAAACACCGTATATGAAGTACAGGATGTTTGATTATTCTAAACATACAATAATGTGTACCTATGTAATACATAAAATGCGATTTAATGGCATTGTGGTAGGGGGAATTTGAACTCCTCCAAACCACTGCCGCTAATATGGCCTAATCGTAATAAAGTATACGATAAATATTAGATGTTGTATTATATGTATAGCTATAATTTTTCGCTAAATTTACTGAAATCCAATAACGATTTTTACCGGTCTAACGATGAAAAAGACAGACACATGACAGAAGCGCAAAGTACGTATTACGTCGGAAACAATAACGTTACGAGTTACGACGACTGGAAATCGAGAGATCATCATAATAATGTATACATACTGTACTATAATATAATATGCGATGTTCGGAATAATTTAATGCGAGAAAATATACATAACGACTATATTATAATAGGCACCTATAATGAATAATGATCGCAAAGACGATTTCGATAAAAATCCAAATACTTGTATATGGCGCAGTGTATATATTGACCGGATTCGTCGATCTATATTGTTGAAATATATATAATATTATATAATTAGGTAGTAGAGAATTTCGCACCAGCGCAGGTGCGATAAGACTATAATGTTGACGTACATATAGTTAACGTGTCTAACTATTATCAGTGCCTAAATATACGAGTAGATAATATAATTATACACAGGATAATTGGCAAAATATTATGTTTATAATCTCCAACGTCCCGCCGATGGATATAAATGGCCGAAAAGCCAACGATGTTCGGCAAAATACCCGACAGATCGTGACCAGAGATCCTTATTATTATTATTATTATTATTATTATTATTCTATGCTCAGAGCGTGAAAATCGTCACGACGACCACCCGGCACGCGTCGTAGCCAGCAGTAGTCTCTCAAGGCGGCCGTCGTACGCCGCGTGCCTGTGTAATATCCGTCGATCGTCGTAAATGTAAAAAAGCGCCCGCCACTGCGTACTATGCCGCGCGTACAATGCCCGCAGTCGTATCAATGATATTGCGCCTATATGATATACAGACACGTATACGAATTATGTACGGGACGGACCGATAGTCGCTGTTTTATTACAGTTGACAAAGGACAAAGTTTTTCGTTTATACTTTCTGCGCAACGAACGACGGAGACGAGGCCGCCACACTTGGTATTATAGTGCCCGTGTATAGATGAGCCTCTGCAGAGACAATAAGTCGAAATTCAAGGGAAACGCAATTTTTTCGACTCGTCGACGTTTTCCAGTTATTCCAGGTCTTATTGGGGGGGGGGGACAAAAAATTCGACTTAAAGAGTTTTTTAAATTCGTTATTGTTTTTTTTTTTCATTATTATTACATAGGTATAAATTACAGTGTGTGTTATTATTACAAAAATATTATTATTTTGAAATTATTACTAAAAAAATGTGTATAGTGTTACAACTGTTTGATACGAGTTTCATTAGTGCTATACCGAGCACAGTACAAGACAATAAAGTACTTTTTCCCATTGTTCGGCGATTGTCCTTAGCAATGTGAGTGCAGCATTAATTGCTTGCTTTACTAAAACACGAGGTACTGGCTCAGATGATTCTTCTTAGACTTTATCAACATCTGCAGTGCCACGAACGGTATCAGTTATGTCACCGTCTGTCAGAATACCGGAAACAACAACGTCTTCGTCGATTTCAACAAAATTCTTGTCATTATCCGTCTATATTTGGAACACGGAATGTTCGAGTAATCTATACTTTTTCTTTCGAGTAATCGAGGTTTTCGCGAGGGAATGACATTTATTTCGACTTACCGGGATTCCACTGTGTATGTAAAATATTTGGACATATTTATACAATGTCATTATAGGTGAAAATATACACAGGCTGTACCGCAGGTAAGTGATGGTAAGTATATACGCACGTATCCTGTGGAGTTTTGAGATGCCTGTGCTTTCGATGCCATCAAGTTAAAAAAAGAAATCAAGTTTTCTATTTCGTGTTACTTAAACTCGAAATCCTGAGATGGACACTACGAAAAAATGATACAAAACAGATTTAGAAATAAAAATACAAAGATAGACAAGTCAATGAAAAGGATTAAGTAACTCAAATTAGTGTTTCATTAAATTAACCCAAAAGCCTTCAGTTCAAACTAAAAAGTTAATAGTTAATAATAAATAATTTCAATTTGTTAGGCTACAATTTAAAATGGAAAAAATATTAACCTGACTCAGTTAAATTTTTTTTTTATTTTCATTAAAATTATTCAACAAACTACAAAGTGTATTAAGTTTGTCCACATTTTGCTTTTTAAAATATTAAGTATCTATCCTATTTATTAATAATGACTTATTAGATTCAAATTTTGATGAAAATATGTATAGTTAAATTATGAATACCGTTTGTTCTTTCTCCTCAGTGGCAAAACCAGCGGGAGATGCAGGGGGAAATTTGCCCCCTCCCAAAATTACTTCAGTTGGCCAAATCGATTGTCAGTTGACTAAATCGTTAATGGTGTGACATATTTATTTTTTCATTACAAAAAAAGTTCAATCAGTTGGCCAAATTAAGTACACTAACCTCCCCTAAAAAAATACTTCGATACGTCCCTGTCTCTCCTCGTTGTATTAACATGATTATGAAAATTAAGGGAAAAAGTTAATACAATGAACATTTAAACTAATTGAGTTCACGAAAAAAATAATTAACTAAATAAATAAAAGATTAACTTTTTAGATTAAATTACCTTTTCAACAAGTTTATTCCAATTTTTGCCAACAAATATTATGACCAATAAAATATAAGTATGCAGTATGCATATTTTTCAAAAGAACGTCGTACGTAAATATTGGTTTGGCTCTATATGTGCACAGTACGTTCATAATTATCGAAGAATTTAGTATTATTTATACTTCAATGCAAAAATAAATCATTGCATTCTGAAAACGATTTTGAGCGAAGTTCGGTATAATAATATATAATAATAATAATTTAAACGTTATTATTTTATATTGTTAAATAGGTATTAATTTTTCTAAGTTTACTGAAAATTGTCTATAGAGAACCATTTAAAAACCGAGGAAATGAAACTAATTTTTTATAAAAAAAAATTTTAATATTAAACTTCACGTTTCATTGACTCAAAATAAAATTTTCGTTATTTGACAAAATTATTCATAATTTCGTTATATTATAAGATAAAATATTTGTGATTTCAGGTTTGTGAGAAAGGGTGCTTTAGAAAATTAGAATATTCAGGATTTCTCCGGTATTCGGTCATTTTAGATTATAGGAACCTTTTCACTGTATAGTATAGGAACACATTCTGAAGGATATAAATATGCAGTACAGTCGTTCCAGGTCTAGTGCTTATAATTTAATATTAAAAAAATTACAATTTATTCATAATTTATGGTTCCGCTATATTATGATGTAACAATTGTAACGAGACTATATATGTTGAAGGTGTACCTATTTAATATAGCAAATTTGTTAGAAGATGAGAGAAGTAGGTAATATGAAATGCAATATTTAGTTCACTTGACTTCACGCCTATAAACATTTTTATTTTTTTTTCTGTACCTACCATAAAATCATAAGGAATCAGAAATACTATTGACAAATTATTACAAAAATATATGCATTATGCAGACATTGAAAGAATTCAAATATAATTCTAAAAACAATTATGCATAGCTTCAAGAAATATTAGTTGACTATTACAATGACTTTTAGCACATCCTGTATATACTTACATGTTGGGCAAAATATACTCTCGAAGGTACACCATTTACCTATATACATAAAATGTAAAATCTATATCGTACTTGCAGTGTTATACATGGACATATATACATACCATATGTAGTATATTATATGTATATATGCTTTTAAACGACGCGTGTCTGGTTTATCGCACACTGTTCCGGATGACAATTGAATGGTTCCAAATGGAAAACACAATGGCGGCGGTGACTTTTGCACGTGAATCCATAAATTGTTCATAAGGTCGACGGCGACAGTGTCCACAGCAGACGTTCTTGAAATCTAGTGTATTCACTGTGGTTGGGTTTCTGTAACTTGAGCTTTATGGGTGCAGTATGCGATAACCGTGAAAAAATAGCCAAGAAAGCAACGAAACATATACATCAACGTTTTGAATTATAGAGAAACCGCAATACACTTAATGAAAAACGAAAATATACTCTGAAGACAGAAGGATGTTGCTTTTCCCACTGAAATGTTTGTTTGATATAGTCATGGTTGTAATCCGACGTATATATCCATTATATACATTATGATCGTATCTTAAAAACATCTGATGTACAACAGGTATTGTTGCTCTGTTCGTTCGTTCAAATCTGATTGTCGATAGTGCATCGTTACTGTTGTACTTATTCTGTCACGAGCAACCTCGTAATAATGGAATTTATTCTAAGTAAAAAGAAACAAACGATTCTGGAAAACATACAATAATCATTATCTATATCTATATAGCTACATTAGAGGTATGATACAAACTACGAAAAATTCATCTTGTTTGAAATTAAAAAAACAATAAGTTAACAACGTACAGATTTTAGTTGTACATAATAAACACAATTATAAAATTAATATTCTATAAAATACATTAAACGACGAGGACGTTTAGAAAACACGAAAACTCGAACTTTGTTGTCTCTAGATAATCAACATCAAATAGTTTTCTGCATTTTGACTATTTATAAACTATAAATTACATGATATACTGTGCCTAAAAAAATAAAGTTGAAGTAGATATTTCTGTAATTTTTGCGATTATTGTTTCCACTGGCTTTAGGTTTTTTCTATTCTTATTTTCCATACTATGATTATCACGTATTTTACATGAGTCTCAACCTAAGCCCTGAGATTTATGACGTTATTATAAATAGTGAATTCTCTATTCACCGACGTCAATATCGACCATACCGTTCGAGGCTATAAAAACTCGAAAAAATGATTTTTCAGGAGAAAGATTATAACTAAAAAAACTATGAAAGCTTACTCTGTTAGCCAGACACAACGGGGATAAAAGGTATAGACTATAGGACAATATACTTATATTTAAAAATCTAAGAAGGCGGTTAGTAAGGGGTACTTTGCTTATCTAATATAATATACTTGGCGAAGGTGTTGAATTCTAAAACAATTAGAAATAATTTAATTCGACAAAAATAATAACTCTGAGTGGAGCTCAATGAAATAAATAAAAATATAAAATACGTAATCATGATTACCTTATTTGCAATTTATTGATTTATAACAACTTTTCGTAATAATCGATAGCTTTCCTTTACGTTTAAGACAACCGAGAAAATTAAAAAAAGTCATCCAGATACAGATGGTAGAAGTTGACCCATATACCTTGGGTCCTTGGACAGGACAGGGTATTATTTCAAATTTGAAATTTCAAAGCAGAGATAAATTATAGCGTCTGAAAGACAATTCTGAGCGAAGTTTGGTACAACATTGAAAAAATAAAAATAGGTATATATAAAACAATAATTTTATTTGTTTTTTGTTATTTCCCTTACATTTATAATATATTTCCGTTATAAAAGGTTGATTTTATTTACGCTTAAGAAAACTACTTGGAAAATTGAAAAAGTGTGTTTTTATAAAGTATCAACTAGAACTATCAAAAAAGCAATTTACTCCAAAACTTCTACTAGATTTCTTCCACCTAAAAAAATGTATACATACCTAAACAAAAACGACAATAACACTTCATGTTAAGACCAATACATATTCCTTACTTCACATTGGATCTAAAATGACCTCTTGAAATTATCGCCTAGAACGAATTTTCTATTAAAAAGGTTTTTTACCATAAAACGTCTACTTGACTTCTACTCAAAAAGTTATTTAAAAAAAAAAAAATAAACATCATTGTAAATGCAAGAGATTTCTCATTCTGCTCCAGCATCTAAAATTATAAGCATATAAGATAAAATATAAGTACCTACATATAGATATAACTATGTAAGTATATAATTTTAATGCAGTTGTTTGGCTTTTACATTTTTTTAAAATCTTACAGTCTTGAACTGTGTGGTCTATGCTAGACGATATATTACACCGCAACAGGTTTACAGACCGAGATTCTCCTTGAGTGTCGTTATTTTTTATGAACCTATAACCTGGTAGTGGATTTACGGTATATGATGTATATCCTACCCTGGGACCTGGTTAAATATAGCGCCGCGTCATCGACCCGAAGATGCGATGATGCGCCTAATCAAAATCTCATAACAGCACAGCAGTGCAATACTATTATTATTGGTCCACGAAATCGACAATGGAATATTCTTCAGAATATACTTAGATGGAAATAATCGTACTTAATAAGATTTCTCTAACGTGCATTTTGGACTACTTAAAACGTAAGCCGATCGTATATAACGAATCTTATATTCTTAGCGCCAATTATTTCGATATACTTGTTATTATATTTATTTATTCCAAATTCATTCTATCACAATACTCGATTGAGACCGTATGCGATTATGGTACCTATTCTTGCAGGGAACTGAAAAATAATCACAATTAATTATATACCTAACACGTTTTATGGTTATAAATTATTATGTATTATCCACATAATCGCATAAATTATAGTATAGAACTGTCGGATATTTTGATCAATATGTTGATTATACTAATGACACCGTGTCGTTGTTTTTAATTATTTATGTAAAATAAAAACAATTATTTCTTATGTAATAGGTTATGTTTATACGTCAAACCTTTTATTTTTCAAGGAAAATTGAATCTATATTAAATTTGTTGTCCAATATGCTACAAATATAAGTAAAAATATAGTCAAAGTTCGTTTCAAAACTTGCACGTAATAAAAAACAATAAATTATACTACTTACAGCAAACATAATTTACAATATGTATATTATACATATTTCCAATTTGCCTTTAGTTAAGAAATCATAAATATTTTATTAAAATAGAATTGAATAAAATTTATGGTCGCATATTGTTCCGTTGGTTCCGTTGCTATAATATAGGTTAGGTGAAACGCATCTTTAATACTAATATTGTTCTACTCAAAGACATACATTATACATAACAAACGCAATGCACTTTAATACATTTCCAGCGCAAGACTCGGTGACCCTGAGAGTGCAGGAATACACTCGTATTGTATACCTGCACTGTATATATGTGAAACGATACAAAATTAAGGTGACATTTTATATGGAAAATTATGAAATCAATAACTTTCACTGATTATATATAGGTACTTAAATCAGAATTATTATGTTTATAAATTCATATTTTCTAATTTGAAATTCGATCACTGAATCACCTTTTATACAGCTCTTTTAAGTTATAATTGTGAATAAGATTATAGGCAAAAGGTTTGTATTCTATTTAAATAATTATCCACATACAGTTCTTCTAGCTTTCAATATAGAAACAATATAGCATTATAGATTAATAGATGTATAGGTTCATTATGTGAGTGAATTATCGTATGTCTGCTGGTTGATCACATTTGAATGATTTTAAAATTTGTATATAACTTAATCGAGCTGTTTGGATTAAATAAAAATACAATTTATATTGTGCAACGTAGATACGAATTATAGAAATATTATAATTCCTATATAAAATACAATACTATTTAAATGAATGCTTTTAAAATAAATAACGAAATACTCAAAGTTCTTACAAAATAATTTATATAAATAATATTTTGTTTATACCTTTGTATAATTATAGTGTAATTATATATATATATATATATTATAGGGTAAATTGGCAAAAACTTGTAATCATATACGAAACAAGCTATAATAATGTTTCTTTAGATATCATGTACACTTATATACAATAGTTATTTTATTATTCTACATATTTATTGGCTATTGCCTATGTCCAACATGATAATACATTCAAAATTCATCAATAATATGAGTCTTCTAAATTAACTTATATTCGATATACAAAGAAAAGTAGGCATTATGTATAAAGCCATTAGATTATAATAATATTATTAATTATCATGTAGTTATATAAGGAATGTGTCGAACATAATACAATATTCCGTTAATACTAATATAAAATCCGCAGCTGATAGTAGTGAGATATTTCTAGAATTAATGATGAAATTAAAATTCAACAAATATATATTAACGAAAATGTATATGTCCTACATGTGTTTTGATAAAATGTCATTTCTCACAGTTTTTATATATAAATTCTCAAGCAAATGATTAATTAATGCACTTTTTCAAATTAGTATAATTGGGTTTTTATAATTTCGAATTCTTTGAATGTGACATATAAGATATGATAATTGTATGGTTGACAAATTATTAATTATTTCTTCTCCTTGTGACTAATATTCGAATTTCGAGTATATTTCTGTATATACACTATATATTATAATGTCTATATACTATAAATATAATTTTTTGTTATTATGTAAGCCTGCGTGTTGTTAATTATTTAATTGATTATTTGAAAAAATGTTGACATTTTTCAATGTTTTAAATACACGTCGAACTCGAATGTTTCCGTTATAGTTATTTTTATTAAACCTAATATAGGTACCTATATTACGGCTATTCTTTTTTATTTGAAATTGCATTCTAGTTAATGCGCATCGAAACATAATACTATAGATTACAGATTTTTTGCACGGGTCTTACATTTTTCCCGATAAATTTTTTAATGAAAACGTTGTACATTTTGACACATTCTTGTCGGCTCGGTATTCTCTCACAATAAAGTTTGGATGTGTCTATCGCAATATTTCCCATCTCAGGTCGTTGTATTGTTTCCCCATTGTCAAACGAGCGTAATAATATTATTATATATTAATATTGATTTTATCTTGTCCCGATGAATATTTGTATTAAAAATAAATGGTATGCATATAAGTGAGGGATAATTCAATTGTCATGGTCTTGGCCAGTGAACCTGTGCCCATATTATTATGTACGTAAACACATCCAATGATATTTAAACAGATCCTACGCGACTCGGCATAATATTACACGTTTAATTTCCGACGGTTGGTCACCGTCCAACAACGAGCACTTAACTGCAACTATAGATCATATAGCATTACAATAAATAATAATAATAATAATAATAAATATATATATTATATATAGGTACACGAGAATAGTAATAATTATCGTTAATAATATCTATAATAACACTGGTGTTTACAATGAACCCCGCCCTGTTTGTAAAATTTAAAATTATACATTTAATATAATATATACTAGCTGAATTACCCGGCGTTGCCCGGATTAGATTGTTTTGTTTTAAACATTTTTTTAATCATTATAGAAACTTTTCTGTATAGGTACAACATGAAAATCTTATGCAGCTTCGTTTGTCCCAGTGTTTAGTATTTTACATATTCCATTTGCTTAATCCATTTTAATAAAATTAAAAAAAATGTACAAATATGTAAAAATGTAAAATTGTACAATTTAAGATCCGGTTAACATTTAGGGACATATGGATAAAATTCTAAGTTTACTAATAAATTCCAACTAAAAAATCACTTAGTCGATTAAAAATAAAAATTCGACTTGTACATAAAGAATTTAAAAAAAATTATTTAGATAAATCAAGATATAAGACGAATCCACGATGAACACCTCTAATTTTATATATTGTAATATTACCTAATAATAGTATAGATACCTACATGTATAGAAATGTAGTCAATAAGGAGGTGGTTCGACATCAGACTTCCCTCATTGAAGTTAGAACATAAAAAATACTAGCATACACATGTATAATAAGTTTAATGGTTAAAAATATGAAGCAATTGATTAATTTTGCTGCTTACTTGCTTACTATGATTTTTGGTTCCCCTATTCTTGGGTCACATGCCCCTGATGTATTATATAAAAAGGAAAATATATTCATAGGTATCTACAATTACTATAAAGATTAATAACAATTTAGAACCATCCCCGTAATACTGTGCAGTTTTAAGTTATATTCCGTATTCGTATTAACTTTAAATTAATATAATTATTTATATATTTTAGAATTTGAACGAAGTGAGGAATCTATTAATTTCACAGTGGTATTTATCTTTTATTTATTTAATCTGAAAACTACTTTCCTAGTAGAAGTTTTGGAAAAAATTGTTTTTTTGATGGTAAATTCGTTCTATATAGTACTTTCAAGGAGTAATTTTTCATTTTCTCAGTAATTTTTTAAGCGTAAAAGAAAACTAAAGTTTATAATAAACAACTTTTATAAATGGCAAAAAATAAAAAATAAAGTTTTCATGATTACTATAAAATTATAAGTATTGCTGAAATAATACCTACATATATATATGGTGACATTATGAAATTTTTAAATTTTATTTTTGATAGTTTATAGTTATACACCGAACTCTACTCAAGATGTTTTTTTAAGACAGAAATTACTATGAAATTTAATACGTATACCATCAGTATTTTATCCAATACTTTGTAGTTCAAATTTCTAAGTAATAAATCAACCATGAATTGTTACCTATATTATATGTAGGTATACAGTTCCAAATTAATTTTAATTTAACATTTTGATTTTAACCAAAGACTCAATAGTGTGGTTCGATTTTTTCATAATGTACAATTTAACTTTCAAACCAAATTTAACATAAAAAATACAGTTTTATTCGGTTCAGAAATCCTATTGTAATTATTTACCTACATAAATAAATAAAAAAATAATAAGAATTTTCCAGTATTGTAGACTGGGTCGTTACAATATTGCTATTATACAATATTGAATACCTCTACCTATATGCGAAAGCCGAAAATTAAGGAAAGAAGAATCATCATAACGTCAAAATAGAAAGCACTGCAGAAAACTAAGCAATAATAATGAAGTCAAAGGAGACACACCGGTTATTACTAGATTAAAAAACTCAAGATAATTTTAAAATTTAATAAAGTATATTTATATACAATTATATACTAAAAATATATATATATAAGCCTTAAATGTTTGCCCCCACCAAGTGAAAAATAGTTCCTACGCCACTCTGTTCTGAGTGGAGACAGGAAGCTAATAATTTTACAATGATGTTTATTTTTTCCTGTGATATTTTTTTCGGTTGAAAAAAGTCGAGCAGGAGTTTTGGAGTAATAAGCTTTCTTGCTAGCAAATTAGTAATTAAAGAGACTATTTTACATTTTTTCAGTAGTTTTCTTAAGTGCTAAGAAAAACTACCTTTTATAATGGAAATATTATATAAATGTAGGGGAAATAAAAAAACAACAAATAAATTTACCCGGGTTACCTATTATTTTTTTAAATTACATTATTATACGAAACTTCGATTATAATCGACTTTGGAATGCAATGGTTTATCTTTGCTTCCAAATTTAATACAATAATACTACACTATATTGTTCGAGAATCAATGGGATGATGGACCAACTTTCACCATCTATATCTGGACAACTTTTTAAAAATGTTAGTGGAAAATAAAATTGATATTGATATTTCCAAAGTTCAATTTGACATAAATAAAAATTAATAAAAATACAGTCCAACATATTTTGAATGCTGTCCAATCATATCTAACAACTTTGTTAGACTCAATTATTTCATGGTTTATTTAATTTAGGTCCCTTGAAATCCATTATTTATTTTTTTTATTAATTTTTAAGTTTTAATCTCTAAATAAATAAAACCTAATATTATATTGTTTTTACAATTATTTGTGTTCATTTTTAATTCCATGTTAATACTTAATAATATTTTATGCTTGATCTTATGGATTTTAGGATTATTAAGAAAAAAGTTCTAATAAAAAAGAAATATTCCTTATTTTATTTAGAAACTAAAATATAAAAATGTTATATTAAAATTTTTTTTTTAATTAGATAATATATAAAAGGTGGTTATAATTGTTTATTAGAGGTAAGAAATATAGTAGGTACACATCTATATAATTGAATAACTTAGGGAGGGGAGAGGGCTATTCGTGTAGCTATAATTAATAATTGTTATATAATAATATTATTTTTAAATGTCATTCTGGTGTCAATAAATTATTGTTTATGGGTTTAAGTCTTAAGATAGTCATTTTTTTTATAAAAATTTGATTAAACATATAACAATAATCAGAAACAGAGATTACAGAAATATAAAAATTACTTTTGAGTACTTAAAAATTAAAAAAAAAATTCAATTGGTAAACGATAATATATAAAATCTACATTTATATTAGCTATGCAATTATTTATTATACTATTATTAAGCTTAAATTAATTAATTTCAAGAATAGAATTAATTTTTGAAATGTACAAAATAAAAATTAAGGTTGATATGAAACCGAATATGGAATAGCAACGATTATAATATACAATATTAGGTATAAGTTAAAAAATAATATTAATCTTTTTGTAACATGTACAAAAATATTCTCAAGCTTCTGTAAAAAGTTTTTTCTTATTAGTATAGTAAAATAAATAGTAGTATAGCTTACAGCACGATATTATAAAAATAAGATGTAATCGTGGTTTAAATTTTTAATAAACATAAATTACTATGTAAGAAGTTTTTCAAACGTGAGATTTGATTTATTTATTATTTTTTTTTTATTATTTTAAAATGTATTTTTAATTTGTTGTTAATGGTGTTTTATTTATGTATATATTTATAATTTAGGTGTTTTTTTAATTTATTGATACTTTCAAAGACATTGGTAAATTACATTTTTACACGATTAGATGCTGGAAAAAATGTAATTTTAACTGTAAACAATGTGTTTTTACGATAACAAATATTCGATTTAAAATTAACTGAATATAGTTATTCTTTTTTTTATATATTTATTTACAATCACATATTCCCATATATTTATTCTCAAGAACTATATGTATACCTATTGTGTACATATAAGTCCCAAGTCGCTGTATAAGGCCATTAGCATAATGTAAATAATGTACCTAACAACTTGATTTCAGCACGAGCAGAAATAAATTGTTTACCTACGCATGTATACTGTACAGTTTCCATTAAGCACAAATTTTTTCTGTTAATTTGTATCCGACAAATATTGAACATCGTTCAACGTTAACAGTTACTTAAATAATTAATTTGTTTTGTTATAACCGATAGTCTTACAATAATCATGGTCATATTATCTATTATTTTCCCTAAATACGCTATAGATAAACCCATAATATATGTATAACGTTTCTTTAATTCGAGACAAGATAACTTAGCTAACGATAAGATTTTTGCAATATTATTTTTTCTTATATGAACTATAACGAACGGATACGTCGATTCTCTCATAATGTGGGACAAACTCAATAGGTATTTGTAGATTACTGTATCATGATTCATGGTGTATGAAATATATAGGTACATTATACCCTATATTGTATACAATATAGTTCTTAGACATTCAACTAACATACTATTGTAAATTATATGAATATGATTAATGTTATTAATTTTGTAGATTGTAATTTATTTTCTGACGATATTAATAGTATTTTCATTGATTTTATTTATTTTGATATACAGATATTATATTATATTTTAGATTCTGAACATATAGCGAGGAGGAATGTAGTGGTTTTTACAAAATTCTAGGGTTTTTTTCTGTATGTACATATACGTACACTTTGTCGAGTAGAAGCTGAATTGAATAGCAATTGTAAAGTAAAAATCTTTTTAATAGCAATTTCAATTACGTTGATGTTTTAAAGAGTTTTCGATTATCTCACCAGTTTTCTTAAATGAAAAAAAAAACCAAAAATTCTTATAAATTAGAAAAAAATATTGTTTGAAATTTGAAAACATGAAATATTTTTTAGAACATTTGACCATTTTTTGGTAGGTAACTCATATAAAATTGATTTTTTCATGTCCAGGTACCTATACATTTTTAGGTTTCTGAGCATAAGTTTAGATATCTATTATATCCACGTTAATTTTTAAATTGTACTAGATACAAATAAATACTGAAATCGACTTTACATTATCGTTTTTAAAACATCTTTCAGATAGGTATTCTTTTATTAGAAAAAAAAAAAACACAATATCTAAGATTTTTCCAATTCACATTCCTTCAAAATGTATCTTTTAAAAATTAATATTATAGGTTTAAGATTAAAAAAAAAAAAAAGTTCAAGAACGGACATTTGTGATTTAGCCTACGTATCTATGTGATTCTATAATATTGTAATAAAGGGGAAAATATGGGACGATTTACAATATCCCGTGTACTGTAGGTATAACCATCGTCATCACTTGAATCTGGATAACTGTGTTTTAGGTGTGTATTTCGTTTTTTGAATCAAGAATTACTATACCTTAGAGCTGTAATGTCGCAACAGCCACTATCGATGGTTATATAACAATAAATAAATAAATATTTATATATTTATAAATAGTTACGACCATTGGGAGGTTCGGATCGCGGAACTGGATCAATTTACACAAACGTTCGTTCATCTGTAATCCATAACACGTCGAATTTTTTTAAGTGTATACGTGCATATAAACAAATCTATCAAGGTAAGCTCACGATGGACTTCGTCATTAGCGATTTCACTGAAATAGACGATTGTCTAGGTCACGTGGACTGTTAACGGAAGAACGTAGAAAATAATTCATACGTTCGAACCGTATTATATTGACACGGGCGTCCGAAGGCCTTGATAATACACTGTAGCCGCCAAAGTACTTGAGGGCAACTCAGTGATTAAGAATGCCCGGCAACAACAACGTAATAACCTGCCTTTGGACTGGTTTCAAATTTCTCGTGGTTTTTTTTGGGTCCATTAATTTGCCTATTACTCATACACCCATTAAAAGGTGCGAATAAATACACGAACACGGGTCAATATACTTTATAGGCAGATTTTGACAGCTTTATTTGTTGTTGTAGCTGATAAGTTTTTAGTTTATTACCCCCCCCCCTCCCGGTGGCATTCCATAATATCATATTGTATTTATCAGGTATAGATATCTAAAATATTTTCATTTATTATCATTATTTCGGATATTATCTAATTATACCTATTACACGTATTTCATCGCGATTACATAAATCAGTGTTGTTATAAGGATCCGATAGAAACGATCACTGGAACGAATTCCAGGAATTCATAGGAACGATTGAAAGAACGGATTCCATTAATTGTTAAAGTAATAGGAACGCGATTTTTTTTATTAATTCCTTAGTCTTGGAATTAAATTTTTAACATTTTACGAAAAAAATGTATCCAAAAACGTTCAATAATTGAGTGTATAAATAGTAAAAATAGCATTTGAATAATGTATTATAATATTATTATTTATTGTTAATAATTCTATACGTATGAACTGATAATTTTATAAAATAATTTTTGTAAATTAATATATTTTATTAGGTATAATGATTTCAACAACGAAAATAGTTGTAAAATGTAAATAATTTTGTTTTTTTTTTTGTTTTTATAAAAGAGGATAAAAAGAAACGAGATAGGAACGAATTCGATTTTTTGCAGGAACGAGGAATGGAACGGATTCTTTTTAACATTAAAAGAACCAGGAACGTTTCATGGAAAATCCATTTGATACCAAAAGAACGAGGAACGGAACGGATTCCTATTTAAAAGGAACGTTGACAACACTGACATAAATATACTTATTTATAAACGACTTTATATTTCGTGTTCTTTGGTTCGTACGTATATATTCTTTTGCTAGTGGCTACAGACCATCCCTCCCACTAATCGAAGATTATATGACCAGTAATAATATGAAAATGTATTATTATATACCTTATTATTATTATTATTATTATTATATCGAACAGGTATTCGATGACATATTATGTACGTATGTAAGAGACGTGCATTTGGTTTCCGAGAAAGATCTGCGCAATTCCTTGTCGTTTTTTCATACATATTGCGCTTAAACCGCAACGATCACGATTACAGTACAGCTATATGTCACCACGGAATAATCTTGTTGATTGGAGTCTGGAGGTCATCTAGTCATGTTTGTAATTATAATGAAACCTAATTTCTGTAGATTAGGCTTATAATGTACCTTATAGTATAGGTACCTGCGCCTATACAATACAGAAATAAGCCCATTCTATTTTCTATCCAACGTTTCGTAAACAGACGACGGTAAATATTAAATACTATATAATATCTACTATGTATTCATATTGGACACTGAGCAGACCTAGGCATCCAGCGGTTTCACAAAGATGTTTATTTTTATCTTTATTTTTTATTTTTCTACGAACAACTTTCCGACCAGACGATTTCATCCAATCGGTACGACATGGCGTATCCATTTTTCTGTAGCAAATTGCATTTAGTTAGGTAATTTTTTTTAAGGGGAGGGGTTCATTTTGAGAATTCTGGAATCAATATGTATACCTAATATAAAATATACTTATCTTTACATTATGTTCATGCTACGAATTCGGACACTAATAAATAGGTTCTACGTAGGTAATTTCAAGGAAATTTTAAGAATAAATAAAATTTAACATTTGAAAAATAATACGTTTTAAAAGTAATTTATAATCTATAAATACCTACGGGTAATATAATTTTTACTATCGCGATATAATTTGTTGAAAGACATGTTTTGTGCGAATGAACAGGTACCTACCTACCTACAGGAATCTGTAATAAATAAAACTAAATTTGCATAGGAAAAAGCTTTTTACTAGGTACCTAGTAAAAACTAGATGTCATTTAGCATAGAACATTATATGTGCTATTGCGTTATTACTTCTCAATAATTCAATACAATAATTTATTCATATATTTTAAAAGACCAACAGAACTAAAGTTAAAAGTTTAGAAATACAATTTTCTAAATGATCAATAAACTTAATTTCAGTGTATACAGTGTACTTTTGTAGGTACATATTTAAATATGATATAAAATTTATTATATATGAGTTAGTAAAATGGTTACTAATATATAAGAAAGTTATATTTAATGTTTCAAAATGCTATTACAAAGGTAGGTATAATATATTTTGGTGTTGGGATGATGCGTAAAATAAAAAAAACTTGTGTAGTAAGTAGTGAGTCATCAATCACCAATCCAATCTCCATATCTACAGAAATGTCTTTGAAACACAGCATTATATCAAAATTCAAAACTATTGATATTATAAAAAAAAATGTAATTTCACGAATTAAGTGCAAGGGTAAATTTACGAAAAAACTAATAGGAAAAATTTGATTTAAAAATATTATTTCGATAACAATTTGCGATGAAATGCGAATCATTTGTCACTGCTAAATTTAGGTGAAATTTACCAAATAATTTTTTACAGTAAAATTGAAATATTTAGTTACAATATTTAAACGTACCTAAATAAAATAAAGATTCTTTGATTTAATAAGTGAAATTGCAGAAAACCAGGGAGAGAGATGGTTGGGTAGAGTATAAACGTGTATGTAAAACAGCAAATTGTACAGTGTGTAAAGATAAATTAGAAAATTAATTTGAGGAGTTGTATGAGTAATTAAAATAAAACAAAAGAGGAAAAAAAGTGTTTTAACATATTTTAAGGGCCAATAGAATTGCAATATATAAAATGTGAGGACAGAAAAGTGTTAACAAAGAACAAGAAAATAATATTTTAAAAGATTTTTAAATGAGGAATTTTCAAGAGAGAAAATAAATCGATATTAATAAATATATTGACAGTGATGACATTTTCAAATTTATTTTTGCAATTTTGAGCCATTTCTAGAAATTTTAGATGTTGATATTCTTATCTTAAAAAGGGTAACTTTGGTTTTAAAGATCTAATATGAAATTTAATAAAAGTTTAAACCTATGTTACTTTATCTATATTTAAAAAATCTTGAAAACCAGTATGTACTTAGCTACAATTTTTTTTATAGTCATTTAAAATTCTTCAACACCATATATTATTATTTTGGTTTAGAATTTATTCGAATATTAAGAGAAATGGCCTAAAGACTTGCAATTTTCACACAGTAGATATTTAACCATTATGTTGAACTTTAGATTTGAAAATTTTGAAAAAAGACAAGTAATCGTATACAACAAATAAAAAAAAACAAAACACAAAATTATTCTAAATGTATAATAAAATTAATAAAAAAAATAAAAAGTTTTGTTAGTTTGTTTGTAAATATTATACCAAGCTATTATAATTAAATATTATTTATATTATACCTATTTAAAAAGATCACACTAAATTGCATTATATTTATTCCTAGGTTTGTTCTTTGAGTTAAGCATACTGAATAAAGTAACTGATAATAATAGTCATACACTTGATAGTTGATACTTACAAATATTTTATGTTTGCTGAGAATCGTTAATTCCAATGCAATGATTTATCATAGCTTCCAAACTCAATACATCCACCAAGATTATCCTGTCTGATTAACGAAATTCTTTCATCCCCTACTCGACAAGTTTTTCAATATTTCATTAATTAATATTAAATTTAGGTATATAAAATAAAACAATTTATTGACACTCTACTTCTAATGTTCTTTATATCTAATCAAAAAATATAAATAAAAATTTAAGTAATTGAAATTACCTAGTACCCATGTATTAAATAATTATTATTTTTAATTTTATTTGTATTAATAGTACAACTAAAATACATGACAATCTAATAAATGTAAAATACAATATACGTGTATCATTATATTAATATGATATATGAACTTTGGATTCAAATAGGTAGTTATATTTAAAAACAAGTACCTACCTGTATGGTTCAATTAATAACATTTGTTATACAAAGTAATTAATATAAAATATGCACATATACCTACCTACTATATACACAATATAAATATGTTAAGAATGTTTTTAAATTGGTATTATTTTTATTTCAAAATAAAATTAAACCGGTTTAAATCCTCATTTTATATAAATACATACTATGTATGCTCTTAAAGTTATATAAATATATATTTGTCTAATTAGAATTTGAATTCTCCGGATAGGTCAACTACTATACAGACAATATGAATAGGTAGGTACACATATAAATATATTATTATTATTTTAAACCATAGGTGATAAATTAGGGTTGAGTGTAATATAATATTAGCTTCCCTGCCAAAAATAATACCTATTAACAATAATTAATATTAAAGAAAAAAATAATATACATAGATAAAGCTATATAATATATAGGTAATTCATAAAACACAATATTTAAATGCAAATAATATATGATGATATTTTTACTTTAAAAATGAAAAATCTTGAACTTCTATGGCCATTATTTCAAGTTGAAAACTTTATAGTTTTGCTTATATGATGTCTCAGATACAAATGTGTGGTCAATTATTCGGTAGTAGGTACCTTAATTAATTTTGATCTCCACTATAATTTATAAGAAAATTACTAGTTATTATATTTAATGTAGTCGTACTATAGCATATATATATATATATATATATATATATATGAACACCAACAACGTTATAGGTAGGTACACGTGAACGTGATTTTTTCAGGTGTACAGATTTTAAAGAAACAATTTAAATGTCAAATTATAATATTATATGTACAAATATCTTCAATATGGAATTTATTTTAATTAATTTTTCCTTACTATTTAATTGTTTTAAAAGTAAAACATCAACATAATATACAATTTATATGAATAGTAAGAAAATATGTTAATACATAGGTATACAAATATTATAAATTTTTTAAAAAACGTGGATTATATTATATTATAGTATTAGGTTATAGAGCAAAATATTTTAGATTCTAAGTGGAACGAAAGAGCTAGTAGTTTTACAATGATGGTTATTTTTATTTTTTCGAAAACAACTTTTCGAATAGAATAGAAGATCCAAGTACCAATTTCCCAATTTGAAATTTGGTCAGAATAGTACTTTCAATATTATTTTTCAATAAACACATAATGAAAAACGTAGTATATAATAATTATTATTCTATAGAGTTTTGAAGTTTACATTTGTCCGAGCTTATCTGACCAGGCCAATATTGTTTTACAATTTGGCCCGGCCTGGTATTAATAAATATTATAACAAATATTATAATAATCTATAGGCAACTATTATCATCAGCAAGGCTTACATTAAAAAAAATTAAATTATTGGTCTTTATTATATCTACCTATAATATATCTATTATCTTGTATATTCGATTTACAATAAATATAATAAAGCAAGTACGTGTTTAATTACATTTTTATGAAAATAATTAAAATAAAATAGTAAACACTTTTTTTTATAATGAATTAATATAATTTTAATATTTTGGGATTATAATGGTATAATTATGTAAATGTAGGTACCTACTACTGAAAATTAAAGTTTAAACTTTAAAATGCGTTTTAACTTTTAATCAATTAATCAATATTAAATTTTACTAAAAAATATTATATTACATATACAAATGCATATCTACTTAACAAAATGTTAATTGAGATCTAAAAATACCAATGCTGAGCATTAATGAGTTAATAAGTTGAAAGTAAAGTTAATTTTAACTTTTAATTTAACTTATTAACTAAACTTATTTTTGGTTTTATTAGCTTTTAAATAACGAGTTACTTTTAATTAAGACTCAGTTGAGTTAATTTTGAAATAATTGATACATTTTATTTCATTTATATGTCTATTGTAAAAATGGTGGATTAAAATTAAAGTAGTTTTTGTCGTTTCTAATAATTATTATATTATAAGAATTATTTATTTCCCGAAAATATAAATAAAACAAGAATCCCTATAGGTACATTATATAATAATCTCTCCATAATATAAACTGAGGAATATATTAGGTACATTTGCCACCAATATAATATTAATACGGTATTTTTTTAAACTCAACTTAACTTAACTGAGTTAAAAATAATTATAATCATTAACTTGCCCAGCATTGAAAAATACCATACGAATATAAAATTATCTACTTTTATAAATTATAGACAACTTATAGTATTTAACTAGAATTTTGGAAATTCATATTTTATAAGAATTTTACAGAATAAAAAAATACCTATACTTTAAAATGTAAAAATAAATGTTTAATGTAGAATAAACATTAATCTCCTATACGAGTATACTGCCCAGGACAACTTGCGGGACAAATACAGTAACTATAAAAAATCAATTATTTTGAATCAATAGAATTTTTTTATTTCTTAGTACCTACATCTGATTATATAGTAAACGGCATTTTAAAATTGAATTTTGAAGTACCAAAACACGGTTTTACACTTTTACCTCTTGAAAATGTTAAAAATATATAGAATATTAAAATTGAATTTATTTTTGACAACTTGGAACAGTCAATAAGAGCTGACAGTATACAAAATATACAAAAGATATAAGTCTAAGAAAGTATCCTGGAAGCTTAGATAATACATTTTTTGTCGTAGTTTCCGCTATCAAAGTTGAAAATATTAAGACAATTTAAATTTGAAATTACTAAAACAATTATATTAAAAACACGTTTCAGATAAAGGCGCCATGTAAATTCGAATATATAAACAAATGTCAATGAATATTTTTAATTTGGGTTAAGGTCATATTAATTAAGTACAGATAGATACTGAATAAGGAAGCTATATCAGAAATCAATAATCTGAAAACGTCCAATTTTACAACCCATTGGTATATTCGGTAAACATCGAACAATTGTTATTCCTGACATATTATATAAATTTAACAGAGCACATAATCATCCTTGATGACGTCCTTATATTATGAAAACGATGGCGTACCTATATTATATGACCGTGGTCCATTAGGAATATTAGCTGCTCTTGTCAATATCACTAAAGACACGAAGAATTAATTTAAATCTCCAACAACTGTCAACCTAGCTGTGAGAATTATTTCTTTCCGAAATTAATAAAATGTTCATTGCGTAATTTATACGTACGTATTTAAATATATTTATACGATGCAGTGCATCTATTTAAAACAAATATGTTTACATTATACCATTTTCATTTGAAACTGAAGACAACGAGAGAACTCTGGTAAGCGTTTTCATCCATATAGGTACCTACCCATAATATTATTGTCATATTATTATTTAAAAATTTGTCAAGAAACTCAATTAACAGATTTATATAACAAATTGCATAGGTACATAAACTGTATGTTAATTTGTAACTCGCGTAACTACAATTTTGATAATTTTTACATTTTATTAAATAAATTATACATAGGTATTATTACATAATTAATTAATTTATATGGAACTTCCGTGATGATAAAAATATAATTCATTTTAAAATTTCATAAATAAATAAATATGAAATGCTTTAATCTTAATTTTTTAATCTAACTCAAATAATTTATAATCAATTTATACTAATTTTATTATATAAACTATGTTATATTTTTATTAAGAGGATTGGAAGCGGTCATTTATTAAGGGGTTATGTATAAGTAATTATTTGAATTATTTACATTACACAGTGTGTTTGTATTTTATTATATGTTATACATCGATATTCTTTTACTAACCCATGTCCAAAACTCTTACCTTCAGACGTATAATAGAAAAAACATTATGATTTTGAATATTTACATATACCCACGCCATTAAAATTTAAGGAGGATTGACAAAATATGCATCGATATTTATTATCTACATGAATAGTTCTTAATTTTGTCAAATCGTATGTTATACGTACTGCGATTAATATAATTTAAAGAAACCGTTGATATATATATTTTTTTAACAATACGAGCAATTTATAATTTGATCAGTCCCGGTCAGATTTGGAAAATTTAACCTATTCATAAAAACTTTTGATGCGAATAACTTGACGGATGAGAATAATAATGAGGTAACGCCGCGATGTAACGGCAGCGCGATGGATACCTAGTCGAAAATACTGGTTTTATTGCACTCTAATAACCGGACCAACCTATATCACGACCTTGCCAAAAAGATAATAATATATGATGTATTCACTACATATAAGAGTATATATAGATATTGTCTGTGTAGTTTTTTTTCTCAATATTCATACGACATCGTGATATTATTTGAGAGTATACTATGAAACGTATTCAAAATAACGTGAAACTTTTTTTTAACTTGTAAAATTAATTAGAAATATTTTTAAATCGAGTACCTTAAGCTATGATGAAATCTATACTCACACATTCAAAGGTTTGTAATCGTGATGAATATATTTTGTCAATGGATGACCAATGACCATCGTGTATAAAATTAATATCTATAAATCACTAAGTTGTGATGTTATTTTATTTTAAAAACAAGAAATGAAATAATAACATTATAATATTATTATTACACCAGATCAATAAGTGGTATATGATAGATGGCATTTCTGGTCTATAAAGCGATATAGGTAACACTTAAAAAACAGGAATTAAGATAAAGTTCAGAATTCAGATGCACAGGAGTCAATCTAATGTCAATAACATTAATAATTACTGCCAGAGTGTAAATCCATGTTAATCCATTATTCTAAAGTACATTTTTATATTTGGCATATTTTGTTTTTAGATTCTAAAAATATCACAGGAAGATTATAATAAGATTTAAAAATACAATTAGAGTATAAGTGCCACAAAGACGATAAACTAACTACATAACAATATTATAAATAATCCGTGAAAATATGTTTGATTTAAATTCAGTTTGTTTTGTTATCATTTCTTATAAAACATATTAATATATTATATGCAGTTAATTTTTTTAATGTAAATTAGTTTCATGCATGATACATTTGCATTGCACATCTATTGTTTTTCAAATAGTATCCACCAGTTTTAAGAAGAATGAAATTTGTTTTATTTCGAGGTTTTTTTTTTATACATTTTAGAGATAGAAACAATACTTTTTAAGTTACAAAATTATTGAGTTTTAATTTTTCTTGACACATGTTTATATTTATATAACTCCGTTTTTTTCAAACTTAGACAATTTATTTAACCATTATTAATAATATTATTTATAAAAAATAATTCGAATGTAATTATATGGTACTTAAAAGTCAAAACTGACCGCCTATACCATTTTAAAGACAATAAAGTTGCATTACTTAGGTATACAGCGAAACTAATTTATATCAAATATGAATACAAATATATTAGTGTTACAAGCATTGATAGGAAATGAAAATTTTAAACTAAATTAAAATCCAACGAATTATCAGAGTAATTTTGTATTTCTTTATTTATCATAAATACGCACACTGTATAATACAGGTAAGGCATATAAATCGTGTACCTTAGATATGACAAATTGGGAAATCCTCAACAGTTTTAAAAATACCATAAAAAACATGGAAAAAACGTTTCAGGTCAATATCACTTTTATATAATATGGTACTGCGAAAATATATAACTACTTAAATGATTAACTCATTAAGTAGGTAGGTGTCTAGAAATGTATAGACTACATTAATTTATGTGCAAAATTTATTTGACATTTTTATAGTCAAATAAATTTATAGTATTCGAATAGATCGCTTAGTATAATAATAAATCGTATTTTATTAATATATTGCATGATTTATGTAAAGAAGGCTTGGTACTCGAATATGCGTGGCTATAAAAGCTCTTGAATTTTTTATAAAAATCCATATACCTAACCCTAAAAGTCTAGACTTTCGAGTACCATAATATAAGACCCGGATCAACCATAACCACTGCTATAATCCGAATAATAGAACTTCGAACATGTCAGAACTTTTAATGTTAGTAAATTGTTTATTTGACGACAATGATATTTTTGTCAACATAATCTACCCGTCTCACTAATTCTCAGATTTAGGTTTTTATCCCCGATTAAAATACGAGTAGTATATGAACTGAAAATGACATGTTGTGGGCGGGTGATGGGGAGCCGGACTGATTGTGGGTCTCGTGAAAGGTGACCAGAGGCAATAGTACTCGACCAACTCGTGCACCAGTGAATTCAGAGCTAGATTTTGAGGGGGGGGGGCAAAAGCCTGAAATTTTATAACATGTTAAGATTATTCTATGTTATATTATATATAATAAATCATATAAAGTATAGTAAAATAGAATATAAAAAATGGATTGGGGGGAGGGCAAATTCCACCTTTGATCCGTCACTGTCGTGCGCTTTCTATAGCCAATAGTGATCAAAACAATCAAAACCACAGAACAACAAAACCAAACGTTTTGGCATATAAGTCGCGGTGTACTTTAAGGTCGAAATCGGTTTGTACTTACTGTACACAGCTTACCCAAGCATTTGACTGCGTGTCAGGAGAAGGTATAGATGTGAATAAACAGAGTCGAGTTCGTGTGGTGCGAAGTGCATAAAAAGATTTTATTAAAATGAGATGATACAATAAATGGATAATTACACGATTTAAACAAATGGTCGACGCCGGGAAAGACGCGGAACGTTTATGGGAAATGCGTGGAAAAGAAGTCGGAGGTCTGACTATACTATAGTAGCGGCTCGTGGGTGAAATATCAGGTGGTGCACAACTAAAAAATACTACTGATTAATGACAAATATATATATATATATATTTTTTTTTTTTTAAATATATTAACAATATTATACTATGTTATTTTCACCAAAATATAGTATATATATATAGGTACTGTGAGCCCCTACTGCTGACTATTGATAATATACGAAATTTACGTTCACCGTTTCCATCACAACTCTGTCATTTCTAATATTAGAGTAATTTAACCTATTACCAAATTTATAGATGTGATCATTATCTATCATTATCTTTTTTTGCAAAATTGTAATTTTAAATAAAAGTATATCTATATAAATTATTGGAATTTAAAAATAGTTGTATATCTTTTCAAAATTAAATCGTAAAAAAGACATCGACAAAGCATAGATAATGATTACAGTTATAAATTTAGTAATAGGTTAAATTACTCTAATATTAGAAATGACAGAGTTATGATGGAAATGCTGAACGTAATTTCATATATTATCAGTAGATTAGATAGGGACGGCAAATGAAATGTGGGTATCACATTCTTTTAAGGGTGTGTTTTTTAAGAGTCCTCCCCCCAATGGACACAGATAAAATACACCATTGCGGTGTCTTTATGATGAAAATACTTTGAAACTGAATACACTGAAAATAAATAAATTTTTAAGGGTAAAAATACTAAGTATATAGTAGTACAGTAATAATGTACTATTATATTAGTGTTATATCGTGGTTAATATATTAAATATGTATTAGGTCGAACCATAAAATATAAATAATTGAATCATGAAAAATAATAAAATATATGTATTAACCGGTGATATCTTCAAAAAATAGTACAATTTCACGTACTTGACACTATTGTTAAGCACATTAGTACAGTACAACAAAAAATGAGTATTGTCCTACGAAAAAAAGTACGTCTGGTCAACGTAATTATCAATATTATAAAACTACCTATGGACTATACTAGTTGTTATTCGTTCATCCATACAATTGATTATCATAGTTAATATAATTACAGTAGATAACTTAGATAGACAGTATCTATAAAGCTCCGTGATTATTTGACTGACATTCAATTACTATCCCATAGGTCATAATCGATTATTCACAAGCGACTAATCAATTTGTTATATCATATTTCATGTATTCACAATCATAATACCATTTATAAACCCGTCCAGTCCATCTGCGCCCTTGGGTGACGTCACACGTCTGACCAGATCAGGGGTTCAAAAATATTAATTGAACAATATAAAATATCTACAATTTGCAACTTTTAAATTATCAAGGATACTATTGGATAATCAGAATTTTACTGGGATTTTTTCATAGAGTCCAAGAGATAACCTCATATAAAGTATGTAGACGCACACGTCTTGCGTTTCCGCAATTTTAATAACCCCTACAAATTTAAAAATGTAACGGTCGCCAAGGTCGCAGATGAACTGGACGGTTTATAACATATTATAGTACCCAACAAAATAATATATTATGTTATTAATATTGAGTAAATTCTTATAGTTATTTATATTAGGAAGGAACTTATATTAGATACGTAAAAAGAATTTCTTGGCATTCCAATTAATGATTACGAAAAATGTTTAAGTATATAATATACATTACACTTATAACTTATTATTTTTATGTATCATTTACTTATATATTTATAAATACATCATAAACAAATAATATGGTTTGTTATAATATATATAACTATATATTATATATTTATATACCTATGTGTATATCTATAACGATTATATTTTTAAATGTTTATCAGCTCAAAGTAAAACAGAAAATAATAGCTTTACATATAATGTATGTTATAGATATTGTCAGGCACAGATAAATATTATATATTTATATCATAAAAAACGAGACATTTTTTTTCATATGACAATAGTAAAAATGCATGATTTTTTTATTTATTATATTTAAATCATGTTTGTATAAATCAATGTACTTAATATACTTGATTTAAAGAAACAAATAGGTACAGCATATGTACTCGAACCTTTTTTTTTGTTTTTACTCATCAGTTAGAGAAATTTGTCCCCTGACTAGTATTGCGGTTCTATATAGGCAATTTTTAGAAATTTTTTAAAAAAAATGAAAATCTAACTATTTAAAAACGTTTATATGCATTTTAAAATGACTAATAATAATTGGTCCCTTTACTATATAATTTTTTTTATTATGGTTGTTTTTTATGAATTAATACAATTTTATTGGAAATATTACTTTTGCATTTCTCATTTATAACAACTTACAAGTATCTTAGAAACATGAAACAAAAAACAAATTATAAAAAACTAAATTATCTAGTGCCTTACGGAGCCACTTTTTGATATGTATATTTGAACATATTTTATAAATTGTTAAAAACTCAACATTTTTGATTTTTTTAATAACTATAAAAACTCATAAATAAAATAATATATCGTAAAAATGCTCCGTAAAGCGCTAGATAATGTTGTTATCTATAATTTATTTTTGTTTCATATTTCTAAGATAATTGTAAGTTGTTAAAAATGAGAAATACTGACATAAGTTTTTCATTGAAAATTGTTTGCGCTAACATCCTCTTAAGGCGGCTCTTTGCTGGCTAATTTTTAAGGGGTCATGTATAGGCAATTTTCAAATAATATGAAAATTTCATAAGTGCATGTACGTGTGTAAATAAATATTAGTATGTATATATTAACATTACCAGCATTGCACACACCGATAAAGTACGCGTAGGTACACGCGTGTAGATTATTGTCGATATTTCACAAATTTCTTCTACATTTTAATCAAAAATATCCATGTTTTATTTACCGTAGTGAGTTGTTAATAAATTTAAATTAGTTTTTAAAATCTTTATAGTAATATTCAATGAATCGCTACATTGGACAAAAAGTAGGTCATTTTGTGTGAAAAACTCACACGCCAAGAGCCGCCTTATACTAAGGGGTCCAAAGGACGTTTTGATCTGAGGAGGAGACTTTTTGATCTTCTGAAGATATTTTGATTCAGAGTGATATTATAGATCCCCATGGGACATTTGATCCTATATGAACATTTTGATCTGAGAACTTTTTAATATTTTTGGGTCTCACAATATCACCTTAATATAAAGGTAAAGTTTTGATCTGCGGATCAAAATGTCCCCGAATCAAAATATCCTCTGATCAAATTGTCCTACAAAATTTTTTTTCAAGGTATTGTAACTTTTAAATCACACTAAAAATGTTTTTAATAATTTTGAAGTTTTATAACCTATTGAACGGGTAAGGTATACACTATACACTATTTTGCATTGCATTGAAAAGAGATAGAAAATACAGTTCCATGGCAATATAGAAAAAAATAAAATAAACGTATATTAAAACTGCATTACATTCTTATAATATAGATATAAAATATATAGGTATAATATAACATATTTAATTGATTTAAGATAGTATACAATATAATATAGAATACAATTATTCTATACCAATTTTAAAGGTATTTTAATATTTATATTAAACCAAAATGAATACCATATTGATAATCAAAAATATAAATATGTTTTATAAAAAATGAAAATTACAAATTAATAAAACTATTTCACCAAACATATCATTAACCTTTTTTTTTATTAAAATTGACTTAATTAGAAATCAGTAAAAACATGTTCACTAAAATCAAACGAAATGGCTTTTTAAAGTGATTTTAGGGTCTTAATGTCTATATTAAAATTTATAAAAAACAACATTTAGAAAACGATTTTTATAGATTTTTGCAAAATAATAATTTTAAAAAAAGTTAGTGATTAAACGTTTCAGTGACAGTGACAAAACGAAAAAAGATAATTTTTGTATATAATATTGTGTTATATAATAGATGGGTAAAAACCCCATGAAATCGTCTCCGAAATGTTGTATTCTATCAATTTACTAATAGGTGTTTAAACATTAAAACCACATTAGAGGCCTTTTCGTTTGTTTTTAGTGAACATGGTTTTTGACAAATATCGTAGTTAGGCCACCTACCTATATTTTAATATCGCACCTATACGATATTAAAATATATTTTATTTTTTTACCATGATTACGATCATATATATCAGATGTTTTCAATTAAATTTAATTACTTGTAAAAAATTCTTATATATATATATTGCAAATAGGAAAAGATAATAAGATACTATATGAGTCATCAGAAAGTTAATGGATAATACAAAAATGTTAGGTCTTATAATAAATTAATGAATAGTAAAATTAATTTATTCAATTCAACCATTCCTTGTTACACTCAAAATTTAACATAATGAATATAATATAATAATACATTGGTAAATCACTTAAAATATGTGTCACATATGAAACCCATATAGTTATAGTAGTTCAATTACATTACTTAAAATTTAAATTCAAGGGGACGTCAATTTGATCCTGGATAAAAATGTCCCCAGATCAAAAAGTTCCCCGTGGATCAAAATGTCACTTTACCTTACTAAGGAACCCCAAGAAAAAGTTTCAATGGATTTTTGTTATTAAAATTTAAAATAAAATATTTACTTTCGCAAATACTTAAAATTTAAATTTTGTTTGGTACCTATCTACATAATACATTATAAATTATAATATTAGAAAACTTATTTTTAAAAATCTGGTGAATAAGTGTATGGATGCACTTCGATCGTCTGGTAGGAAATTAATGGGCGGTGGTTATATTGAATTTGAATGTAATAATAAATTATTTATTCTAAAAAAATGATTCTGATTGTAGCTCGATGTAATATACATACATATAATTAATTATTATTATTATTACTGCCAATTATAAAATATTCATTAATAATATTTAGCCAGTATGAAATCAATTAACAAACAATGGATATACTTAGACCAAAAGATTAAAGGGACGCAACACACTCGATTTTTAACGGGTTCTGTATAGGCATTTTTTTAACCTTTTAAACTCGTATAGTTACTAGTAATTAGTGGGTCAATTGCTCCTTTAATCCTCCCTCTGACTACGCATCAGACATGAATTTAGTGCTACAGTTTACATTAATATTATATTAGTGCATATTTTATAGTCTCTATAGCCATTATCTATTATATTTTCCAATTTATAACAAAATAACAAACACATATTTATTGACAATTTTCCGATGCATTGAAAATTACTACTAATAATAACTTCACTCCTTTTACCTGAAAAAGTGTAAGTACGTTCGAATGATCACTTTGTTCTGAATCTAAAATGTTATCAAGTCAATATTTCAGCTAGTCAACATGCACACGTACTACGTACCAATAAAATTGGCCTAGATATTGATGAGTTTCGTCAGTTATTGCTCATTAATTTTACCTATTATACTAGATAAGTAGTTTTTGTAATTAAAAATACATATAGGTACAACATACTTACTACATAGTACATCCATTGTGTGTGAGTGGTATCTTACAAATGTAACGACTGCACGAATGATATATTATAATAATATAATAAACACAAGATGGTAGATTGATAGCTGTACAGGATGATAAGGATTTATAGAAAACAATATGTTTAGAGTGATTGTGATAGACAAAGTAAAATTATAAATACCCTTAAGGAGAGATTTTTTAATGGGTGATGGTGATTTACACTTTTCGCCAAATTGTAAATAATACTATCAGAAATTATATAGGTCTTATACTATAAAATATGATTTTCGAAGTTCGTTCTAAATGTTTTTGAATTAAAACGTTAATTTGTGAAATGTCTGAGAAAACTAAATTGTGTATTGCTATACCCACATTTGCCGTCTCCTTCTAACCAACTGAAAATAATATAATACATTTATGTTCGGCATTCTTATCACAATTTTGTCATTTCTAATATTAGCGTAAATTTACCTATTACTAAATTTATAGACCAGATCATTGCCTATACCACATAGTTATATTTTTTTTAACATTTTGATTATAAAGAGAAATTGATCTATTTGAATGATTCGAATTTTAAAATAGTTGTATTTCTTTATAAAGTTCAAAAATACTTTTTAAAAAAACGACGATACGGCATATCTTTTTTATACATTTTGTAATAAGTAAATTTACACTAATATTAAAATCGACGAAGTTCTGATAATAATGCCGTACGTAAATTTCCTATATTTTCAGTTGGTTCGGCAGAGACAGCAAATGTGTGTATAGTGTCCAAGTATGCCACACCCCCGTTTTTAAGGAGTTTTATATAGTCAATTTTTATGAAATTTTAAGAAAAATAAAAATTTAACAGTTTAAGAATATTTTAATAGTAGTTTAAAAATATTCATGTTTTAGTTCCATTTTTTTAGCACTCTGCTATATTTTTGAGGTTAGAAAGGTACCTACTGTAAACCTAAATAGATACTAGCTATACTTAAATTATATAGTATACTTATAAATAAATAAATAAAACATTAAAATTAATAAGTATAGGCACATAATATAATAAATATATTTATTACTTATCGATACATTTTACAATAGATACTTTGAAAAAATGATACCTATCTGGGTACCTATTTATTAATAGTTGGTAATAGGTACATTATTTTTTATTGGGTCATTACAAAGTAAATATTTTCATACATTGTTCATATTTTAAGATTTCTTCACACCACACGATTCTTAAGAGTATTATTTAGGCAATTTATTATACTTTCTTTGTACGATTTTATCTTTGTGTGAGGTGTACATGATCATTAGTGTTAGTAATCCGTATCAAAAGTATATGGGGAGCAATTTCACACACCCACATTCACATGTCAGATATCTATTTTATATCCATGAAAAAAATGTATATTTTTCATTCAAATACAATATTCTAATTCTATTAGAATGCCGAAGTGAGTACATACATTTTAATTTTGAAAAAATATTTGAAATTTCCATAACATTTACAAAGGTATAATCGAAGCAATTTTTAAAAATTGTTTTTTATTTAATTAGATATTTAGGTTCAAAATTTTAGAATCTTTAAATGGTTTTAATTATAGTATAAAATATGAAAATTAAAAATGTGTCTTGATAATTCTCTCAAGTAACTAATGAAAAATCTTAATACGTTTTAAAAACTGTTACTGGAATATGCATCATCAACTACAATGAGTAGTTTTTGATTAAAAAAAAAATGGTGGAGTGGTCCCTTGAATGTTTTTTTTTTACTTGTTAATAATAGTAGGAAATATAAATAAAATAAAAATAATAATCATAAATTAGATACCTACCTTACCTACAAAGTAGTGCACCTATACTATAATTTATATAAGATATGAACAAGTAGAATATAAATGTACTATACTAATTCCAAAATTAAAAATATGTATAAGTGTATACATAATAAAAGTTGTGTTCTTTATTATTTTGTATTTATTAAGTATCTAGTGCGTAATTGACCCACTCTCATTTATTATTTATGGAATATATTAGTGCCATTATTAAATGGCTCACAATAAATATTTATTATTTATAAAAAATGGCAATAATACATGTAGGTAGGTAGGTAGGTAACTATTCTTTATGATGCATACAATAGCATTATGTTTGTAATGGTTTCCACGCAGAAAGAAATATATAAATAAATATATTTCATTTGGATTATTACATGATTAATGATGTAGTTATTTAAAAAATACAAATATTTATGAATTGAGATTAAATAAACAAAAACTCCGCTAAAATATATTATCAATTATCATTAAGTAGACATTTAATTTTAGAGTGACCTTTGATGATTCATTAAGTAAATTATCTTAATATATTTAACTGTAAATAATTATAATCAATACTATTATATTAAGAGAATGCTATACTGATGCTTTGCAATGGTAAAAAAATTTTTTGCACAAAATTGTTGAAATAGGTCCTTAGATTTTAGAGATAAAACACTCATTATAAAATCAGTAATTACCTATATATAAATAATAATAAATCAGTATTTTAACTATTTATTTAACAAAAAAATATATAAATAATAAATATTATATAATATTTATGATATAAACATGTAATTATAAATTCTCTTCAATTATTTTTTTGTACCTAATGAAATTCAAATATTGGCAGTTTTTTTAATTTTAATTAAATAATAAATAAACAATTAATATTACCTTGAAAATTTTTTTAAAACTATATTCTAGGTTCTAAACTAAAAATTATATAACATGGAGTTTTATAATAATTTCAAGATTACGGATTCACAAGGCCGAAATAATAGGTTTCATTATTATAAAATTTTGAATTTCATATTTCCTGTTAGAAAATCATATTTGGATCATAACCATGATAAATAATGTACCTAATTATTTGTAATAGAAAATAAAGTCATTGTGTTAATAAAAATAACTAATATTTTAATATAAGGCACAACTAATATTTAGAAAAAACAAATTGTATAAAATAAAGATAATAATAATAGAAAATGTAATTTAGAGCATTTACAATATTATTTATCTACTACAGTATGTAAATAGACAATTGAATGTTGATCAGTATCTTAAGTAGAAAATAATTTAATAAATTAACAATAATTATGTGATGTAAATTAACAGAGTTACTAGTAAAACCAACAGTATTCTAAATGTACGATTCAAAAGTGCAATTATGTCATCTTAATACATTTAGAGATGTTAAATTAAAATAAAATATGTTGTAATGTATAAATGGGGCATAATCATTGAGATCAGCCATTACATTAAATGCCCACAAGTCTTCACTTGAGACCGATTTGTTGAACAAGCTTCTCAACGAATTCAACATATTTAGTTTTTGCTTCATCGCTGCTTACACCTTTCTTACCATTCCATGCTTCCCATTTGGCTTTTCCTTTGAAGTCCAAGAATCCTGGTTTAGCTATTTAAAACAGTAAATATTATAACTGTGTACATATTTACATAGATAAATTAGGTATGATATGTATTTCTAGGTTCTAGAAACCTACCCGTATTTACATCCCCAACAGTCGCCTGTTTGTATAAAGCATAGATCTCCAATAAGTCATTGTCACTAGGAGATTCTTTCAAGTTTTTTACTCGGTCCACTGCTTCTTCGAAAGACTGTAAACACATAGAATTCATACATTTTAGTATGAATCGTAAACAAATACTACTACTAATAATACTACTAAATAATACTACCTATTTAGTATTGATCGGTAACAGTTACACTATCACAGAGATACTTATTGAATTATGAAGTTAAATTGTTAACATTGAAAGTCATGTATATAATATAAAATATGTATGAGTACTAGGTACTTATTATAATAAATAATAAAATATTTTGTAATTCAAACTTTTAAATCTCATAAAACATAGGTAGGTACTAAGGCTAAACCTAATATTATAATACGTAAGTAGGTATAATAATATATTTTTAAACGAACCCTAACTATTAATGTAATACGTAATAACTAATAATATTTACGTTTTTGTTATACTTACCATAGTGTTGTCTGTTTAAGGAATTAGATTTCTTAAAGTGAACGTTCGGTTTAGACGGAGAGAAGTTCGAAAGTCGACGACAAGTGATTAGCGATTACTGATAACGGTATACGTTCAGTACAGTGAACAATAACACGGTTTATGTGCGTACGCGGCGGCCGTCCATTGCGGCGAATCGGTCATGATGATAATGGCCCTGGTGGGGAGTCAGCCATCGGTTTGATGGGTGGGGGTCGATGTATGTATCTGACATTGGATTTGTTTAGGAAAAGGTCACAAAAACTACACTATTGCTGCCATAAAACATAATATTATATTTTACAGCTGCATACGTGTGCGTATAGGTACTGAATATTATTGATTAATGTTTTATGTTTTAAAAGCTTACGCTTTGAAAAGCAACAATATCTAATAGATAAAATATATAGAATATAAATTGATGACTGTAATTTGTAATACGAATAAAATACATTTCAAGTAGATTTTTATCACAGCCAATCAATCAACAAGTGTGCAATAATAAGCTCTACAATTTGAAATTGTTAAATGATACTATTTTTAGATTTTATCACAACTTCTCAGTCACTACCTGTATATTCGGTATATCTGTATTCTGTATATATTCTACTTATTACATTCTATATATATATATATATCTGATCCTAATGTATTTTAAAAAACTATCCGTGTGTTCCTCGACACACATACTAATTCATTCGGTTTTCATTAAGATGGCGTTCAAAAGTCGAGAAACGGCGTTTGGTTATAAAATCCGAAAATATGCTCTATCAATTTCATGAAAAACCATAGGTAACACACACGGTTAAAACTTAAAATTAGTTTTCCATATACTCACACTTATTGTACACTTTTTGTGTGATAATGATTATTATCAACTGATATCAACAGTGCAGTAGATAATTCGAATTCCATATGAAAATACAGTGTATTTATTATATACACGAATGCAGTCAAATCACAGAATATTCTGTGGTCAATTATTTACACCGACAATTTTGGCGGTGTCAAATTATCATTTATTTTGATAAGTATTTGTCGTGATAGAATAATACCATGACAAAATAAACAGGTATGACAGCAACCACGAATTAAGATAGTATCTTTATAGTACTATTAAGATACTATCTTAATTCGTGACAGCAACTTGCATGTTTTGGTTCAAATCGCGCAATCATGGTGGACGCTTTTCTCCGCTTATCAGTAAGTATCAGTATCTACGATTATCATGATTTTCGTTATCTTATTTTATTGCGGCCTTTTTTGTTTTTTTGAAAACAAATTTACTTTTAAGGTATATATTTTATAATTTGTTAATTAATCTTTAATTCGAATAAATATGCCACTCTGTGTATTTAGTAGTTGTTTAAGTGGAAATAAACGTAAAGGTATTGTAAATAATCCAAAATACATTTACATAAATTTCCCAAAGATGTAAAGTTGCGTGAGAAATGCTCGAACAAATTAAAAAAGGTTCAAACATACAAACCCTGAATATTGAATCTGGTACGTTATAATAAGAATTATGATATTAATTTGACTATATATTTATGTTATAGTTGGGTAATTAAAAATAATAATTAATGTACCTACTGTAAAAATATAGATTTAAGAATTAAACTTTATACTTACCCTTAATTACATAAATAAAAGATTATTGAAGAAAATTGACATAATAATACTCAACAA